>OMNW01018837.1:0-12754 GCA_900303245.1 Selene dorsalis | reverse complement strand
CCCCCCCATTCGCACAAACTAACTGCTTCAGTGGAGCTGTTCAAAAGACGCCCATGTGATCTGTGAAGGGCAGCTCCCCGGTGTGAAAGAGTGTAACTTTGTTAATGTGAAACATGCTGTTGCTGAGAAAGCCCGTGTCTGCTTAGCAACTCCTCTCTGGATAAAGGACGCGGGAAAAAAAGAGCTATGGGAGGTAAGGAATGGAGAAAATCGTTCAAACAGCAGGTAAGTGTTCATCTCCCTCAGCCTGAATGACATTTATGTGTGATATTTAAACCCAATGTACTGTAGCTGCTGTAATTAACGAATCCCCAGAGGATTTCTAAAGTGCAGATAGAAGAGTCTGAGAAACAGTCGGAGAAAATGTCTTAATGAATATCTGCTTATCAGGCGAATATTTATGCTGGATTCAACTAGTAAATATCAAGAAAGTGTGTTTAGCATACCAAAACTGCCCAGTATTGATTTCACCTATGGACAAAATGTTTTGATTTAACATCCATCATTCTTAAATTATTTTGTTTACACCCCATGGAAATAAATTTACCAGTTAGTCATCACTAATCAGTGTCTTTGTTATGTAAAACATGTCTCATGATATTAAAAGCCAAAGTGACACAATGTTAAAATGTTGACTGATTTGGCAACAATGCAAAACTATTCATCGTCTGAAATCCTGAGTTTGTGCCTGACAAATAAAGCAATGATATCATTATGCCACGCAAGTGAGATGAAGATAAATAGGACAAATCCCAGGGTAATTGTTGACTTCTTTAGGGGATTGTTTGAGATTAAGTAGAATTTTGTTCTCCTTGTCATTTTTTTAAGCAGAAATACCAAATATCTGTTTCCAGCCTTGTCCAACATGAGGACGTGCTGATTCCCTCTTCTTAACTCTTAACTTTGTAAACTCAGTATATTTGGCTTTTGGCCCTATTGGTTAGACAAAACAAGATATTTCATGGTGTTTGGTGACATCTGACTCACCAGCAGCCCTGATAGTAATTAATGAAAAACACACTTTACTTCCATGCCTGTGTGACTGATTCAGATGTTATCTGCCTTCACGGAAATTCATGTCTACACTGAATAACTGTGCAAATACAAAGCCAAGAACTTTAGACTCCAAGAAAGACGTCTGGATTAAGCTGAGTTAAATCATGTAAAACATGGATGATATATAGACTTTGACTTGAATCTAATATCCTGCCCAACGCCTACAGTACATCATACAACTACATATGAAGCTCCCTGAACATCACTCTACAGTCATGCGCAAGTGACTGAGGCCTTCTCCTTTAGCTTCAGAGGGAATTGACTCATGCTAGATAGCTATCCCCTGGAGAGAACAGAAGCAGTTTGTCCTATGCCACTGACACGAGGGACAGTGCACAGCTTTTGTTTGTTATGGTTATACATATTGCCCTGTGTAACCAAAATCCAAGCCTGTCACTAATGACTCATTACAACACAAGAACACAAGCATCCTGACCAATTAAGTGTCTGCCAATTACAGCAGTCACTGTGACAACACAAGTCTCATATTTGTACTTACACTGCTGTGGGAGTGGATGATATGAGCGATAATGATTCACATAATAGGTTCATTTTGATGGCTCCAATCTATACAATATATGAAATAACAAAGTGAAATGTGTAGTGACTGACCTACACTGAATTGTTCCCTTGAATCTGCAGCTCACTTCATTGTTTAGCTGTCCTCTCCTGTCCTGTCCTTACCTTTACTCTTCTGGTTCACTCACAATGCATCCTACTTCTACCCACCTTTCCAGCAGCAGCAAAAACAAACAAACAAACAAAAAAAAAACATTGCACACTACCTGCTGAGCACCAGACAATAATCAACAAAACATGGTGGAGCAAACAGATCCTTTAGGAGTAATGGAGGTAAGAGGTAGAGACCAAATCAGAGCTAAATGACAGTGGACTTACATACACCATACACCTGGTAGAAGCAAATACTTCAACTAAACCTTGTTTCTGCTGACCCACAGTGGCCAAAATAATCAGTAATGTAATTTTACTTCTTTACTTAAAGAGGACCTATTATACGCATTTTCAGGCCCTTGTATTTGATTTTGGACTCCTCTAGAGCAGCTACACATGATTGCCTGCACAGAAAGCTTTGTAGATCTCCAGGACGCTGTGCCTCGCATCGCATCCTTGTATTTTCTGCATCCCACAAAAACGGTCTGTGTAATTAACTCCACCCCCCGGCCCTCGTCCATGTCCGCCTCCCATCGAGCCCACTCCGCTGTGGTCACACTCCCGCTGACTTCCGAATGGTAACCAAGCGCCCCCACTTCTCATTTTTCCAGTGCGCGAGTTGAGAGTAAACAGCGAACTTTACTAAACTTTGAAAATGTCAACGTAGGAAACACAGCCGTATGTGTTGGATACCGAATCTGATCTGGAGGTAGAGACTGGACAGCCTGAAGTTTCTCATGAACAGAGGTTACTTCAAGACGTCTCTGAATGGTCCGTAAAGTTAGCTGAGGGGGCGGGGCAGGCCTAGAGCATATACCTCGGCATGGCCACGCAGGGGAGTCGGCACACACTGACGTCACTGAGACTTCAATGTTAAAAAAAGACAGTAAAACACAGCGTGCAGAGCAGAGCCGTCCAAAACAGCTGGCAGGGCTCACCTCCAAATGCTCATGATATGGCACATCCACGTCCTCTAGAACTAGTATCCAACATTTTAAACACATGTATAAGTCTAAAAAGCTGGAAAAGCATAACAATACTCTGCAACTGAACAGTAGAGGAAGATAAAACTGTCGGTTCTTAGAAGAGGCTACTAACAACTGTGAGAATTCTTGACTTAACTGCCAAAGGACTTCGACTAAATGATTCTGAAGATGCACTGAGCAAACATTTTGTATTATGTGAGAATGTGCAGCGTGGAATATGTTTGGTGTGATAGCTCCAGCACAGAATTATGAAAACCTGTTGTTTTGGTTTTCCAAATAGCAAATAGGTTTCCAGGTAGAGCGTGGCTGTTTCCCACAAAAACTGATAACTTTGTTACCCAGAATCATCCCCTGAAGACAAGTTCATGCAGTCGTGCAGAGTGGCTTTTACTGTTTTAAATAACAGTTATTGAACTAGATTAAAGTGAGTTTATCTTTCACAATGTACCCGCGCACTTTCATGCTTAGAAAACATGGACTTGCGACGTGGGACCGTTCTGTTTTTACTTCGACGCTTGTGTATTATATCTCTCACTGTATCTCAATAAAAACCATGTAGTTTGGCTTTGATTAAACTGTCTTGTATCAGTTATCCGCTGTAAAACCTGTGTTACCAACAGGAATATTTTGCCATAACATTTCAAGGGCAGAACAGAAACAAAACACCGAGCAAGTGGTATTATGAATATTGTCTATTCAATTATATACAGCTTTTGACAACTAATATTTGCATGTCATCTGAAGTACATTCATCTGCCGGTGTTAAATGTTATTATGTGTCTCATTTCTTTGACGGCAATAACGCCAAGAGAATGACAATTGTTTTAAGCCTTTTAAGACGAAGTTAACAGCAAAACAGCTACACTACACTAAGTACAGCCAGAGATATACTCCCTTTTCCATCCTATATTTATATTTCTTACCATTAAAATGCCATTTATACTACTCTCTGTGCATGAGGACAGGACACCAGTCTGCAGTGGCTTATAATTTGTCATCTTCCTCTAAATCATATCATCCCAAATACCCTTGTTTTAACACAGAGCAAATATTCAGTTCCCTGTATCCCACATTAGAGGATGATGCTATTCAATGATAAAACCTTGTGTTCCAGTAAACCTGATAACAACTAATCTATGATACGCGCTTTGAGTGTTTGAAGAATAAACACTGCTGTTGTTTCAAACGTCTTCTGAGAGCAATGAGAGCAACAGCACAGCACCTGAAATGTGGCCTTGAATTTAAAACATCTGGCCACTCTTCAACCTGCACTGATCACGGTCCTTTTAATTACTTTCTCATTTGTAGGAGCCACCTAAGGTTCTGTTTATTGTAGCCCACTTCATTACTGTCATGTGGCCAATGTGGTTGCCATGGTGTGACCGTTGCACTATGTCCTTTGAATTTCAATAATCATTCGCGCTGAGGACATTACCAGCCTGCACAAACATCATTTCCTCTCATCACGGGGACTCAAACCCCGCCCCTGAAAGTCACATCTGTAATCACGTCTCCACTGCAGACGTCATTTGGAGACAGGAGCATGAATGGGAAGCCACGCTACGTCCTTTTCTCCAAGTAATTTTCCAGGCACACTAATATTTTTTGTTGCATAATCATGACACAGATCACTGCTGCATATGAAAAGTCATTCAGAGGTAGCCCATCAGACTTTAACCACTTCCCACCCAAGTGCCCTCCACAAAGAAGAGGAATGTTTATGCAACGGGGGCAGTTCAAACATGCAAGGCTTCTATGATGTGCTTCAGGATAGATGAAGCACTAGTTCATTTAGAAAGTGGTGGAGACCTCGCTCAATAGCAATGCAGACAAACGGCAACACAGCCAAGCCTCGCTTCATGAAAGAAAACACTCCACACTCACCTCAGCAAAGCCCTGTTTGCTCAGAATAGTTGCTCTTTCATCATCCAAGTGCTAAACAATGCCCACAGATAAGTGGGCATTGTTTCCACTCAGTCATTATCCCCACTAACTATTTGCAGTCCATCAATGTATAGATTGACATTACCCCCCCCAGTCAATAGTTTGGTCTAATTCCACATCTGCTCCACACTTGACCTCGAGTCAATTCTCACCATCCCTACGTGTCAGCCGATGTTTGTGAACACCTCCGCTCTGTGCGCTGCAGGTTTCATCTTGGCATTTTTAAATTGCAAAGCAAAAAAAAAAAAACAATACAAAACTGTGGGTTGTGAGTGCTTCTCAAAGAGATATCACAGGGAGTTTCTCTCAGCTGCTGTTCATCTTGATTGAATTTATTCATTGTCACTTGTAAGAAAAGTATTGATCGGATGTAAATGATGATCTGTGGGATGTTTTCAACTCAGCAAACATGTGACAGATGGAGCGGAGAAGGCTGGAGGAAACCCGGGACCTATGAGCTGCCTTTCAGCGAAGGAAAGCTTGAACAATGAGGCATTGTCTTATCCTTGAAATCAGTGTCAGTGACAAGAAATTGTACAAATACTAAGCAGAGTCTTCGTGCATTAATTTGATATAATATTTAGCTGACTGCTGAGAGTGTCATGTGTTGATATAAGGACAGCTCACTGTTATTGCAAAAGGTTATCACACTAGGGAAATGACCAAGGTCAACAATATAATGTCACATTTACTATAATCCTCGCCCCGCTCCATCATTAATCACTACGTCTCGTAAACTACCCTCCTTTTCATATCCGACCCTAAAGAGAGATTGAAGAGGGACTCCATTTAATTTACAATATGCTCATATCCACAGGCAGATGTTAAGATATAAAGCAATGAGGCTGTGTGTTTGCTCTGTATGAGTAATGCAAGGCTCTCTGTAGTCCTTTTAATTGCCGTCCAAAATAATCATAAATATTTGATGCTGTAGAGACCCCAGCAGATATCACTGTTTCCACGATGAGTCTGCTCAGGTAGGAGACATCAAAGATGGTGTCAAGACAATGTGTCAAATATTTTTCAAGAAATTTCTCTGATATTGAATATCTGAATGTGGATAAAGGTGGAGCTGTTTGATCTGCAGAGAGAGGAGGGGGGAAGAAAAACAAGCCGAATGCAGAGGTGCAGCCTCACTGTGGTCGCCTCCCCAACCCTGACCCAGAGGTGGACAGTCATATCTCAAGGGACCAGTGTCAATACAGCCTTGTCTTCTGCCTAAGTACCAATTGATTTCTGCTATGACACATAGCCCCGCAACACCATTATGTGGCCTGAGTAACCCACTCAATTCATTAAAAACAAATGCTTCTTGATCAAGCTCAGATGGGAACAAGAGGGCAGGCATCAAAATAGTTAATGTTACACATTTTGCAGACATAATGAGGAAATATATTCTCTAAAGCTCAAAATTGTGAATTATTGTATTTCTCATAAGATGGTATATATACATCCAAATGTGTTAGCATGCATAATGCAACTGAAAAATCTCTCAAGACGCCTTTAAGATGTTAGGATATAAAACAGAATTAAACATCGACCAAAGGCTTAACAAATGCTGCTATCATACATAAAAATTGAAATGGTTCCTATTCCATTAATTCTCATTCCTTAAGGCAACTCCATCAGGTCACATAATGGGAGGTTGCAGTTAACATATGAAATGGATTCCCTCACGCACCGCTGATGTGACGATAGTGAATCAAGCAAAGCGAGGCAGAGCAATATGTAGACTAGACAGCTCAAGTCACACTTCATTTTGCAGCAGCAGCAGATACACCTCACAGACGGTCTCTTCAGTGTTACACTATCCCCGGAAAAAACAGGAAAAATAAAAATGAGGATGTCACAAATGATAAGCTTTGTTTGGGCGCATGACCTCTAGAGTAACAATGAAAATATGACAGGTGTTTTTAGGAACCAATCAACTCCAGAAAGGTTTTGAGTGCTGGCAAGATCAAAAGCAGGAAAAAAAAAAAAATATCTGCCTACACTATTTTATTATTCTCTGGGAGAGGAAGAAATAAAAAATCAAAGATGAATATCTCTTAAAGATTTTCTGTTTGAAAAAGGTACATCAAAAAAAGACGAGTACAAATCAAATTCTGTTCAGCTTTCAACAAATTCCAGCCATGTTAGCGATAATAAAAGTCATTTGACCAGCTTTATGTTAAATGCATCTCTGCCAACTGTTATTGCCTAAGTCAAACCACTCTAGGGCAGCACTAGATCAAAAGACAACATAGCAGGATAATACACTGGCTAATTACAACTGACTCTTTAAAGCATAGCTAATTATGCATATTTGACGGGGACAACAGTAGACAAAACACATGTAAACCTCTGCAGAGGGAGGGGAACAGGGACTGAGTGGGCATGTGCTACGGATCAACTAGTCCCCATTTTTCTCAGTGGTGACCTTTAATTGAATCCATCCACCGATCCCTCCGACTGATGGCAAATCTTCAGACATATACAATAACCTTTTGCTGTCCTTGTAGATACCTTATTGTTGTCCTTTTTTTTTTTATTCAAAATTTAAAATCAAGGCTATTTGAAGATTCTTAGCCCTCATCGCTCTCATAGGTGCCTATAACTTGTGCATTTTTCCACATGATTGTCAAAGTTCATTGTTGTTCTTTCAAACAGTAGATTGAAAAAAAGACAAAAAAAGCTTGATTACCGTCATGACAACTGAGATCTCCGTTCACACACAAAGTAGATGCAGAAAAACGGAGTTGGAATTTGTTTTGTTTTTTTCTTTTTGGTCAAATCTCTCAGTACATTGTTAAGTTGTAATTAAGCACAACACCACAAATTAAAGCCTCACAAATAACAATAGAGTTCAATCAACATCTTTCTCACAAAGTCTGTGAAACTGATTATGATCAGCTTCAAACCAGTGGGCTGTACTCCAAGATTGTTTGGTACATTCAGTCTACAGTCTAAGCACCACACTGAGAAGGATCCTCTTTGGGATGAAATTGTGTAACAAATGAAGTGGTCTAAAAATACTGTAAAATGTCGTTTCACTTAGTTGTAATCAGATCCCATTTATTATTTAAATTCCCACAAATTGTCTTTTTTTCCCTCCCTTAATTACAGCATTAAAAGATTAGCTGGTCATAGCTTGTGTTTCCTGTGGGTGAAGCAGACAGATGTGGCACCGTAGATCAGCTTTCAGACGTGGAGCATGTTTGGTTTTATTTTCCTACATTTAAAATTAAGGTTCAGTAGGTCACAGATGAGGCACCACCGTTGCCTGGAAAAGCCACCTACACAGAATTTTCTGCGTTTTTTTTTCTTTTCCTGAAGCCGATTATCTCTGTTCTGGTAATTACTTTTTATGACATCGCCATTTAAGGGGTAGCATTCAATCTGAGCTGACCTGCCAGATTTTACCACTGTAATGCCTCCCTCTGCAATAAGCATGAAAAACATCAAATAAAAACAGCTTCATAATAGCAGACATGCTAAAAAAAACTAGACTATTTTTATAAATCAAACCAGATTTAGTTTCATTAGCCTGACAGTAACTAAATAAGTCTATTTATATGGTGATAAAACAAAGCGGATGTATTCAAATCTGCTCCTTTAGGGTTATTTATGCCTTTATCTTATGTGAACAAATTTGTAGGTGTGTTAAAGGGTGTGTGAGAGCTTCATTTGCTGACTGCTAAATGTTTGAGGTTGAGACATCAATACTACTCCTAGTTATATGACTCACATCATCAGTGCACCTCTCTGGTACTGACAAATATGTTGCATGTGGGCAATAACCTTGACTTCTTTCTCTACAATAGTCTAATGTAACTGCCAGCGCAAAAGGAATTATTCACATGGCGGATGTTCATGTGTTTGGTATCACGCCCCAAAAGAATGTAGGTATTTGTCTATTTAGTCAGTGGAAACAGAGAGGAGACACTGACTTCAAAGATGTCGTTCTCATTGCACATGCATTCCCCAGTAACTGCATTAAAGTAATTCACTAGGAAAAGATGAGGACCAGTATTGAAATGTTTTGGGCCACTGGGGAGAAAAAGGAAGGCAAGTTTTATAATGCATGCCATCCTGCGTGTGATGTCTCCATGGTATAGTCAAAGCCCTGATTTCCACTCACGGCTCTCATTAAGGCAGTGGTGTCAGGCACTGGCAAAGAAGAAGGACAATTTTATCAATGATTTAATTAATCATCAAAACTCCCTCTGTCCACACATTTCTCTTTTATTCATTCTTCTCACCGATCACTCTTCCCCCGGCTTCTTTTAAAGCGCACGCACGCGCACACACACACAGCGCGCAGACAGAAACACGCACACACAACTGCTCTTTTTCAAGACACTGCAACACAAGTAGCCTTGTCCTTTCTCGCAGTTCCCCCGACTTCAACTTGCTCCCTGCCAGACCAGCAGGCAGCAAAAGTCCCGAAAAAAGCAATGTCACCACTATTCAAGAAGCATCGCATTCAGTGAATTACCACCACAAAAGGACAAGTGTCCTCAGTCTGCCCAGAACTGAGAAAGATAATAGCCTAGTTCAACAGATAAGCTCTTCCATCCTCCTTCAAAGTCTTTCAGTCTCCAACATGCTTAGCACGAATAAAGCCTCTGCCAGGAGAAATTAAGGGTTCAGTATTTGACAAGACTGAACAGCCCCTTCAGATTAGTAATCTAAGATTTCCTATTGTATGCTTTGAACCTGTACCCTCCTTTTCTTTCAGTGTCTGATCAGAAACTGATAAAAAAAATCTCCCCTTATTTATCCCTTACCTGGTGTTGAGACTCAAAGCTGGACAGAGAAGCAGTAAGCAAATAGCTTGGATGAATTTCATAGCTGTCTCACACTCCGTTCCTTCTTCCTTCTCAGATGCTTTCTGCCTTTCCCCCGTGTCTCTCTCCCCGCTCTCTAGCTCTCCAACTGGCTGCCTGGATTTTTTAGCGCACTCTCATACACACACCACACACACACACCCAGACACACAAGCAGCGAGGCAGACAAATGCAACACAGTGGCTCGGTGAGAGGGAGGATCTCTGGCTTTAAATAACACAGGGACACGGACTGACTTGCAAATGGAAAGGAGCGGGTGGGGCTGAAATCAAGAGAGAGATGTGGGAGTGATATGATGTCAGCGCTCGTATAGCTACAGCTATTGGTGAGAAGCATTCTTGCCATTGTTTGGTGCCGGTTGCTCCTCCAACAAGACACCTCTCCCATTCATTTCATCCTGCCTGTTTATACCTAAGATAGAGAGACGGGGCAGATAGGAAGAGATAGGACATTTAATGGAAGGAGTGGGAAAACCAGGTCATCACTGCAAAAACCACTCAAGGTGTTAACAGTGAAGTCACAGTTCAGTTAAAGCAAGGCACTAATAGATTTAGTGTAACTGGCCCTGTACTTAAAACACAAAGCAAGGTCACTTTGTTGGTGAATGAGTGGTGGAGCATGAAAAGAACATCAATTACCTTCAGTGTGGAAAAAAAATATCCCAAATTAATAGTAACAATAAACTGTGATGCCAAGTGTTTGTTTCATTTTTCTCTCCTTCTCTCTGCTGTCGTCATTAGGATTAAATGTTTTCCCTTTTGCTTTTGAGATAAATGTCATGTCCTATCACAGACAAGTAAATGAATGCATTTTGTTCAAATCGAGCAGCAGCTGGCTAAAGTGAAATAAAAATTCAAATTAATGTCAGAAAACTGAAATGAAACCAAGAAAATGAAATTTTAAAAGAGAAACAAGCTTACATCACTGGCAATGCAATTCTGAGCAACAAAGAGCAAAAATACTGTTATTAAAATCAAGATTTTGAAAATTAACTATTCAAAAAATGTTAAAAAAAAATCCCTTGTAGAAACAAAAGAGATATGGAGGTTGATCGTTTCATATGCATAACAGAAACCAAAACAGACATTAGGGACACGGGCAAAACAATAATTGAGTTGAAAAAAGCTTCAACAAATTTTAAAGAGTCAACAAGCACAACCAGCAGAGGAGAAATCTGTCAGAGGGCAGTTTGCTGAGCATCGATGCCATTCCTTACATTAGCACTTAGATGCACTTAACGTTCAGAAACTCCACCAGCAGAGAGCAGTGCGTGGAAACATCCATGCACTCACGCACCTTTCCCTGTGGAAGTAAACACAGTCCACCATCGCACTCTTGCTGACAGTGATTGCTCCGTGTCCGGTTATCTGCGAGATAGCCTTCCCAGCTCAGTGGACATGTCCTGAGTGTTGCTGTGAAGCCACATTTCAGTTAAATCAAAATTCAGTCGAGTATCTGGTTGAGATGTCTGTTTTTTGTTTAATTCAATGAATCACATAGCTGACAAAGAATCGTTACCTTACCAATGCTTGAATTATGTTAAAATCCCATTCAACTATTTAACGCAGCTACTTTATTGATGACGTTGCCCATAATTGTCTCAATACGCCCATATAGCTGCCACAGTATACATGTGGTAAAATGTCTTGTATTAAATCCTTCTATCAGTTTACAGGTGTATGCAGTCATCACCTACCCTCCATGGAGTGGTATATACTTTGAAAAACTGGCACTGAAACAACCTTGCCATGGCAGGATTAGACAAAATCTCTGCAAAGCCTAAGAGAAATCTATTGTTCAGAATCTTGATGTGGGGAAAAAAATCCATTATCAAACCACGTTTTGGCATAATTTATTCGAGTGAATGTCAGCATTGAAAACTAAGACATACGGCATGCTACTTATTCTTTAAATCAACCGCAGTGGAGGAAAAAAAGTAGAAATGCGCTGTAATGGCTTCATATAACTCCCAACCTCGCTTGCCCTGTTGATCGCTCTGAAGTTTGAGGTTAACCTTATGAAAGTAAAAACAGCCCAAGAACAAAATGTTGAGGACTGAGAGGACGTTTAAAGTTAGACTCCAAGCCAGTGTAATACAGCTAGAATATTAAGCAGTCCATACAAAAGGTGGAGGTCACAGTCACACACCGTAGGCATGATAAATGGCTTTCATTACAGGTTTAATAGAGTTTGGATTCTATTGTACCCAAATAGTTGCCCATTTTCCAAACTGAAAGATTTCCACCCATTTATTTGGTCTAATTAGAAGTTCATGCTTGGAAACCCATGGTGACCAGTTGTAATGAGTCCGTTAGACCGCAGCTTGCCTTGGTTACTGGTGAGAGCATCCTCGGCAGACCTCCGTAATCTGTCTCAATCATGTATCACATCAGCCAGAAACTTGTAGTCCCAGTCCTCTGAGCCAACCTGTTGAGCATCTCATCATAATGAAGAATAATTACCATAAAATGAGTATGAATTGTTGATATTATGGAAGATTATTATTTGGATATATCCCCATAGCTAAGCTGAATGTCACATCAGTTGATCTGTATATTTTGTCTATGAATGCTTCATTTGAATTTTTATCAGGGCCAAAATGGGACAGTTTGATTTTATCAGAGCCAAGTCCTGTTTAATGTTTTTTTATTATTACTTTTTTTTTTTAAATCATTTTAGCATGGACAAAAATACTTTTCTATAGGCCCCTAGTTTGTGTACAACACCAAATTGACATAAGACTCCAGGGTCGGATGAGCCAAGCATAAATTGGAAGCAACAAGACACACAGGTCAGTGTGTGTTAAAGCAGTTTTGCCTTAAACGATCCTGTAGGCCAACTTTTTGGTACCAATTCTAACATGTTTCCAAAACACACAGATCAAGTTCTTCCAGTTGCATTTACAGCATTACAGCTGAGTGCGATGCATTAGCACCATTAACTATTTCTTGCATGCCTTACAGCATGTAAAAAATATTATTCTGAGTACATTTCTTAATGCCCGTAAGCAAAGTCACAGTCATAAACATCCACAAAGTGATGCAACAAATATCTTATGCAGGCAATTTTGAAGATTTTGGCTATGAAGTAAAAGTAGAAAGTTAGTATCTCAGCTTTTTATCTGTACTGTGATCTCTGCAAGTGATGAATATTGGACTTAAGCAGCACAAACTGACTTCAGGTATGAGGCGTTCAAAGGGTGCACTGTAGCATTCGTTTGTAGCTGCTGATTCTTCTGAGTTGGGCAACTCACTTCACTGTTAAACA
>OMNW01018833.1:33125-45510 GCA_900303245.1 Selene dorsalis | reverse complement strand
GCTGAGACCTGCTAGCCTAGCATGCTAGCATAGGAACAGTAGGCTGGACACTGATAATTCTCAAAAGTCAGGACAAATGGTCTCTGGCTGTCCAAAGTTACTACAGCTGACTATATGCTGGTGAAGGTGACTCTCACTCTGGTGGTCCTGAGGACATGTTTAATGAGTGTGTTGGTCATGTAAAGTGTAAGGAAAACAGAAGAACGCCTGCTTAAAGCCATTCACTTGTGATAAGATCACCTCAGACATATAGTGTACCAGGATTGAACAGGCCTTTATGTGGTTAGTACTGTACTTAGTACTGACAGTAGGGGGCAGCAGAGAGCAAAAAGTGTGTGTATCCAAGAAATACACAGACAATACGTTTTTCCGCACATTTTTCCCATATTGGCATCTTTCTGACGACCACTCTGAAACTTGGAGAAAAGCATAAAAACTGCCTCTCATTACAATGAAAATATGGTGAGGACCGGCCTAAATGTCCTCACTTTACAAAATGGTCCTCACTCCAAAGGTTTAAAATTCACACTTGTCCTCACAATGATAGGAGTACAAACACACACACACACACACACACACACACACACTGCACAGACTTGCATGCTTTAAGTCAGTTGGTGAGTCATATGACAGGTAGCTCTAAATGCCTTGTCGTGTTATTAGGGCTCAGCTAAAGGCTGTTTTACATCTCAAAAGCACCTCTCATTCTCTCATCCTTCTTTTCACACACTCCATCTCTCACTCTCCATCCCCCATCTCTCCATCCTGTGCCTGTGCCTCTGTCTTCTTTTCTTTTGCTTGTTATTTTGTGTTACCCCTAACATCATTACCACACATGAAGAGACTCTGTGGGAGAAGGAGTCATGAGACTGCTTTGCCACACATGCACATGCGGTTTCACAGATGAACGTGCACACACACAGATGCACATGCGAGCACATGCAGAGCTGCTAATGAATAAACTGCATTCTGATCCCTGCATCTTTACATCTTTTGCAGCCCACAAATATAGAAGTGAAAAGAATAAATATCAATATTATTTAGTCACAGGGAGTTTAGACTTCAGCCTCAATCAGTCCTCAGAGGACATAATGTGTGAAAATGCAGTGACGCAAATCTGTGTATTGTTATTCCAGTTTCATTGTTGAATGCATTTAAACTGCAAATTAGCCAGTACGGGGCAGAGCGTGTGGCCAATTCAGCATAGCTAAAACAGATAAGATAAAGCAGCAACGCACTGGCTGGTGACGGAGCACGAGTGCCGGTTATTTTGTGCAAGATCAGATTCATACAGTTTAGATTTTCCAACAGGATTCAGCCTCTTAGGTGAAGCAGAACAAACTGGATAAAGTGTGGATTTAAATGAAGTTTAACCACATTAGTCGCCCTGTGAGGCTCCAATGCTCCAGAAGAAGAAAGACAACTTTGATATTCATTGATCTATTCATAGATACTAATTATAATAGACCACTAATGAGGATGATTTCATTGTTTGACCAGATGATGTTGCCTAAATCATAAGGGCTTATGGTGGTTTAGCCTGTCACAGATTCAGTACTGTACAGCCTCTGTTTTGGGAGAGCTTAATGCTAATGTAAACATGCTGTTATACTGATGGCTCCCTCAAGCTAGGATGCATGTTAAGTACATGCATGTAGGAATTTTCATACTATGTCAATGTATGATGTTGAGCGTGTAACATTCAAAATGTTAGCTTGCTAGCTTGAATACATTTACTATAATTTTCTAATGTTAAGTGTGTTATGTGTATGTTGTTTTATGTTGTTTCTGTAATTTCCCATCTATCTATCTATCTATCTATCTATCTATCTATCTATCTATCTATCTATCTATCTATCTATCTATCTATCTATCTATCTATCTATCTATCTATCTATCTATCTATCACAGTAGATCTGTGGCAGATGGGAATTTGTTTATTAGCTTTAATTCGAGCTACACCCTGGTGTGTGTGTGACACAAGACTGAACCTGAAAACTAACAAGTCAAACATTGAACAGGGTAAAAAAAAAGTTAGACAACTGAAAATGTTCAGCTCTGAGTTACTTACAGTAATATCAAAAATGTTTTACCTCCACTGAATTCTGGGCTTCACTCATCTTGGTAACTGTAGTCTGAAATTCTCCTATGAAGTCGTGGCCTCCGTCATTATCATAGTCATAACACAGGACCTGCCATTGAGCAGAGCACATAACATCAAACCACATTTAGCTTCTGTAGCTTCATCTTTGAGACTCAAGCAGCTATTACTCAGTGTTTTTGATGAAAATTACTGGGCTAGCTACTTCCTTTCAATTTTCAGTGTCTAACATCTGTCATGTAAACCTTTATGTACCAAACAGAAGAAACACAGGCTCTAATCACTAACCTTGATATTTCTATCCACATCTCCATTGCACAGAGAGATGAGAGGGACAGTAAATGGTTTCCATGATGGGTCTAGAGTGTTCTTTATGACCTGAAGTCACAGGCACAGAAAGAGGGCAGGTTATCATTAAATTAATCAGCAGAAGATAAATGAAGCAGTTGTAGCCACTGTAGAATTACCTATGCATTGGTAATTACCTTGCACACACACAAACACTGTGTGTCAGCTGAAGGTAAATTTAATCTCCACCCATGACTCACCTCTGTCCTGTGCACCAGCATCCATTTACCATCTTCTCCCTGTTTGTGAAACTCCAGGTATGGGTCTGACTTCCCAAAGAAGTCCTGCATAGAGCACAATTTGTTTTATTCTCATTTCTCTCATTATCAGTCAAACTGCAACATTTCTGTCACCACCATGTCTGTGGCACTAACAGTGAATTGCATCGCAGTGGCCAAATATAGTATATCACCATATTGCACTGATTTTCCATTGATTAACGGTGTCCTACGTTGTGCTCACCAGTGCACACACACATCAGACACAAGTTTATCATCTTATTCTAACAAGATATAATTTACATGTTTACATTCAAAGTAATTTAGTTACTCCAAATTAATTTGTTTGTTGTATGACAATGTCTGTTACCAGATTATTATTGTAGGTGCCACACTTCATGTTGCTTTCTGGTTAATGGTCTAGACTATTGTTGAAGTTACCGTATGTTCTGTTGACCATTTTTTTGTATTTTTTTTCTGTCTGTAGATTTAGGTTTGTATGGTTTATATAACACCAAAACCAACATGAACTGTTCTTCTTTAGCTGCAAATGCAAATACACGGTACACAGGGGAAGATCATTCCTGCCTCCATGTTTGCCAGTCTTAACCAGTGTGAATATTCAAACGTACCCTGAGCTCCTGCAGTGTGCACTGCACTGTGATTTGTGTGTATCCTGGTGGCTCAACCAGAGGGAGCACAGCATTCACACCTGTAGCGTTAGTTGAAATCACAATGCAAGCTGTGCCATTTCTGATCCACTGTCACTCTTCCTCTCACAATAAACTAGCAGCTACTTCATAGCTCCAAGACTGAAAATAAACTTTTAAAAATAAAAACAGGTCCTCCACCGTTTTCATTTTCAGCTACAGTATCAGTGCACCTGACAGCCTGTTAGTTGGTGGACAAAGGTGAAGTGTGAAAACATTTACTGTGTGGGCTTAGTTTGTGCATCCTAAAGTAGTATGTAATGCTTGAATGTAGTCCGTGTGTGTGTGTGTGTGTGTGTGTTTGCACCCTGTGTGTGTGTGAGTATGTGTGTGGGTCTAACTGCCTACCTTCTTATCCAGTTTACGCCCACTCAGGGTCAAAGTGATGATTCTGTTGTCAGACAGCTCCTGTGCCGTTATCTAAAATAACATTTACAGCACAATATTAGCTGCAACAAAATACTGGTGACTGTTAACATAACATTACATAATACATCAACATCAGCAACAACAACAGCAGCAACAACAACAGTAACAGCATCAGTCTCAGATAACACCAACTATCATCAACCACGACAACCACGTTGTTATAATTAACAACAATGGAAACACTTGATGTACAATGTGTATATTAAGTGTGTCAACAGGAGAGAGAGAACAACCAGGATATTCAGAGAGCACCTGTAAAAAAAACAGTGCTGTTACTTACCGTAATGGATCCTTTGCCAGCTGGTTTCCCATTGGCTAAAATCAACGGTCTGTGAAGTTTCTTATTGGACACAATCTGGTGGATAATTAAAGAGAGACAACACAATAATGAACAAAATATAGGTATAAAAATGTAATACCATTTTATCTATACATTTTCAGCCATTAATTATGAACGAAATGTTTCAATCTCTCTGTCTTTATTTTATTTTTCTCTGAAACAGTAGCCTTATGGAAAGGTAACTACTGTCAGCACCAATCACAGCGGCGTCCCTAGCAACTATCTGTTATACATAGCAACGGTCTGTTAAACAATAACAAATAACAGACTTTAGAATGCAGTGATTGACCAATCACAATACAGCATTTAAGTAGCCTGAATCAAATTACCTGAATGAAAGCCCACTAAGTCAATCTAATAGTTGGCCGGTTTCCTCCCTAACCCCATCATCTATTATTATTATTATTTAATACAGTACCAACTGTGGATTGGAAAGGAGAAATTGTTTTATACCACGCCCAGTGTGCAAATGAATTCTCCCAGGAAGTCGTGTTCGTAGAGCTGCGTGGCACACTTGTCTTCATCGAACATGGCAAAGCGAAGCTTCTGGATCTCCTCAAAGTGGTAGTCCACCTGAAACTTCACTCCAAACACTGGATTTAAGTTGTTCACTGCCGTTTCAGTGCGGCCCAACTAAACAAGAAACAAAAAAGAGAAAGATGTTTAAAAATAATGATTAAAAAAAAGGCTTAAGGGTCTTACATGTTTCTTAAGTCTTCTCACTTTTATTATAGCCACACTGATCTAGTAACTTGTATGTATCCAGATAAAAAGCTGAAACAATATTTTCATTTTAATTCATTTCTTCAGAAACCAGACAAGGCTAAAAGATCTACAGCCATGCTAGTGCCATACTCGTGAGACCGTACGTCTTCACATTTATAGTACAAGTGCAATGAGTTAAACGCTACCGTTGTTATGCTAACGTTGTCACAATGATAACACACAACATGCTGATGTTTACCTGGCAACATGTTCACCACGTTCACCGTCTTTAGTTGAGCGCGCAAGCAAGCTAACACTTGCGAACTAGCATTTAACACGGAGTACAGCAAAGGGGCTCTCATTAACTGAATATCATCGCTGTTTTTTGTTTGTTTTTGACTAATGGAGAAACTCGGGGGCAGACGGTGGTGCAGTTGGTCTTGTACACATTGTCGCACTCGCATCCCAGCTACCGATGCCCATTTTCAATATCACGTTATGTACTTTTCTAAACTTCTTTTGTTTGCCGGCGGCATGACGGACCGGACTACGATCGCGGGTCGCCATTTTTAAAAACCCCCACGCCGTTGTCACGTGTATCGCAGCAACGCTGTCGGCGCTTCCGCATTTTCTGTTTGGGTGACGTAACGCCGAGAGAGCGCTGGGATTTCCAAATATCTCATAAAATCGCCCTGTCTTGATAGTCTAAAGTTAACCGTCATGTTTCTCTATCATTGATTGTTCTGAATGAATTTTCAAAAATAATTCAATGCGTCTTTTTGGTTTCCAAATTGCGATTCCTTATTTTACGGGACAGTTGGCAAACCTATGTAGGAAATCATTCTCTGGCAGCATTGAGCGTCTATATCCAAATTTATGCTAATCCACCCCGTATATGTTGATACAATTTATAGAATATGTGGAAAAGGGTTAACTAAACTAATTCATCCACTGGGCAAGATGAATATCTGTTATCTTTACCCTGTTCCCAAGTGGGTCCAGCTTTGAGGTATTAGAAGTGGTGAGTGGTTCTCACATGGTCCCCCTAAAAAACAGCCTGGACACTGCACAGACAGATTACAGTGTGTGGGTGTCTGTAAGAGCACTGTGAGAGCCATGTTATTTGCTCTGGGTCCTCTATGACTAACACTGACTGGCTCTGCTACTCTCTACTCTGACTCACCCAGGACACACTGCACAGTGTGTTTATCCACCATTAGACAAGGTCAGTGTATGTCTGGCCTGTCACCACTTCTCAATTGGTTGCCATGTAATGTCAACACCCTGGGACTAGATTGCTTGTGTAAGAGGTCTGAGCTAATCACTCTTTGGACTTTGAGTTGGCTACTTGAAGTAGTGACCCATCAGTTCCCATCAAACTATTTCTCATTATCTTACCTATTTTCCTTAATTTCACACCTAGACTGTACTACATCACAATGAAAATACACATCTTAGTCTTCAGTTTGAATATAGTATCAAATAACAGTATAAATTTAAGAAATCTCAATAAAATCTATCCAACCTTTTATTATTGTAAATGGTTTCCTTCATGTTCCACATGTTCCATTTCTCTGACCTCTGTGGACACTGATAAAGAGAAGACGCAGACCTACTTCAGAGGAAAGGGTTTTAACTTTAGCCTGCTACCGGTCCTCACAGCACTTATCCATCTGTCTGACTCATGGGAACAGAATAGCTGCACTTTGTGGCTTAAAAACTGATATTATCGGGGCTCGGTGAAAGCCTGGCAGGCAGAAGTGCATGTCTCACATTTGTGTCACTGTGGATTTTCACCTGGTTCACTGGGCTATGGAGATGAATCAGACCCTCAGGCACCTATTATCCTCTATTTTTATCTGTGAGTGTTTATTATCAGATATCAGATCATCTGTGGCACTAATGGTGCAATAACAACAATAAGAACAATAAGAACAGCTGGATGCAATAAAACCTCCAGTGAGTGAAGACTAAACAGAATATAGGCTTTTACATCATCTCTGCTGTTCAGCCATTTTCATTTACAAGTGCACACATTTCCAGAGTTTAATTCTTTGGCAGTTGTACAGTGTTGGCTGGTTTTCACTAAAAAGTAATTTGTCGTCTCATGAAGCCTGTTTTCACAAAGCTACAGCAGCATCCGCTCAAGCACCACAAGGCTAAATGACTTCTTCCTCATGGCTGTAAGACTATGGAACTGACATGTAAGCTCTGACTTTCTTATCATATTCATTCAACTATTTATCATATTTATTTACTATTTTTCAATCCCTGCACTGTAGTTACTGACTGATATAGTTTTCCCATTGGTAGTTAGTCTTGCAAAACAAATAGTTAAAAAACTGTTTCTATTAGGGTAATTCAGTGATAGGAAAACAAGGTTATTCAAAGATTAAAATTCCCATCTGTAAAATACAATTTATTATTTACACATTTCTGCTATTTCATAATTAATACAAGATAATGGAAAGTTCAAAGAGACACCGATGTAAGATGTTCTTTCTATGCTGAAATAAAATACAACAGTAAGGGCTTTAAAAAATAAACAAAAAAACAATTTAAATATAAGTCGAAGCTGCTTTCATGATTGTCCCACTCAAATTTAGAGATACCAATCCGGATAAATCATAAAACTGAAGTAGTCAGTTTGTGGATAAAATATTTATCATTTTAGAAATTGTCATGCACATTAAGCCTTATCTTTTGTAAACAAATAATGTACACTTGGTATACACAGATTATATCAAGGCCAATTATTTATCTTATTTACTGACTGGGCCTGGAGTAGAGTAACTACACCTGCTGCATAAAAGTGAAGATATGACCTACAAATTATGATTGTTTTATGACATTTGGACATATTCTTGTGGACTAACGAAGTGACCTTTGTTGTTGTGTTGTTATTGTCCTTGTGACCATATGTACTGAGGCGTATGTGGGGGGTTATGATTTGTATTACTGTAAAAGCTAAAATTCAGTAAACATATTAACGGTGTCAGTATTTAACCTCTGATGACATGAACCCAACATGGGCTTCAAATGTTTGAGGAAACATTTTCACAGACGCGCTTCATGCTTTTAAAATGAGATTTCTGAACAGCTCATCTTGCCAGCCTCTGTTTGTTACAGTGCTGAGATGAGCCGAGCGACTCGGAGAGAGAAAAAAATCTGAGGATTTAGAAAATAACCCAACTAGTCTCCTAACTGGCTGCCAAGGCGTCAGCTCAGCCTCGATCTGTATTTATGTCAGCCTATCGTGTTGTTTGAAGCCTCCAACACCAGTTTTAGTTGTGATCACATGTTCCCTTCATTTCATTGTTTCCTTCATCTTCACTTCTTTTTTCCGTGTCGCTCATTCACAATCATAACCTTTGTGTTTCTCTTATTCTTAAACATTTGCCCTTATCTTCTTTCTTGGTAATTTTCTCCTCACCCTCTCTATACCTCCACCCCTTTTTCTCATCTCCCTTTCTCACACTTCTTCCCTCTCACATTCTTACTCTCTCATCCTCTCCCTCGTCTCTCTCTTCCCCCCGATGGACCCAGCTGCTTCTCACACCTCTATCTCACAAGACAGACGAAGATAGACAGGAAGTGAGCCAGAAAGAGGGAGAGAGAGAGAGAGAGAGAGAGAGAGAGAGAGAGAGAGAGACAGAGAGACAGAGGATAATATGTGTGGATAATATCCAAGAAAAGGTTTGAGCCTCATTTCGCCTCCTGCATCATTCCCTCACTCCAGGAGCATTAAGCTTTTGTTTCCTTTCCCGTTGCCATAGCAACCATTGGCAATTTCACATCAGTACCACATGCCCTGCTGACCGAGAGCTAGCTACAACCAGAGGCACACGCCTACACACACACACACACATGCACAGAAGCCAGCTTGCCCTGTTGACCAGCGGTTCTTTGCAGAAAAGCCTCGCGGCAGCAGCCTACACACACCAAAACTTCATCATCATCATCATCCTCTTTGGCATCTTCAACTTGGAGCTCATGTTTCTCTCTTCCTACACCATAAATATAAACAAGTAGTATATTGTTTCTTCACGTCGTGCATCAAGGGATCAAAGCAAGAAGGTTCAAACACGGAGGCACACAGAAGAAAACAAAGTGCACCTGGGTCAACTCAAAGAGAAGCTCGCTGTATCAAATCCACAGTCACTCATCAGTAAAATGTTTTTATTTTTCGATCTACTGCTCTGTTTACTTCTCTCATGGCTTTTTTCAGTCACGCTCATTAACTACACACTGTTAATCACTAGTTAAGCGTGACTTAATTCATTATTTATAAATCATTTACACTAATTGTCATGTAATTTATAAACACAGTTATAAATGTTTTAATAAACTCACCTATAATGATGCATTCAGCATAAAATACTATATTAATTACACACCAGTTCCAAACAATGACCGTACACGTAACAGTTATTGAGAGTGTTAATAGATTTGTTACTTGTGCAATTCATGATTGTTTCAAGTAGTTACAACTTGTTAATGAAGTACTTTTTTGAATTATGGAGCCTCCTCTTAACCTTAAATCAGGTCTAGACTAATGTTGGCCCACCAGTCATCTCACTGGACTCAGTTCATCTCACTGGACTCAGTTCTTCAGGACTCATACCAGATGGCCATGACATCCTGAGTCTGGATCCGTCTCACAACACTCACACAGCCTGCAGAGTAACAAAGACAACATACAAAATCCTCTTCTCTGTCTCTTTGCTCGATGCTGAGTGTGACCTTGACAGCACTTACAATACTTATTCAAACATTCCCTCCTCCCTTTCATCCTCTTCACTCCACCTCACTGAAGTCGGCACAAAACATGGAGAAACACCAGGAATAGGTTTGACTGAGTCTGATCTCAGCAGCTCTATATTGTCTTTCTGTGTTTGGCCTTTTCTCCTTAATCTGCAGTTTAATGATTTTTCTCCATTTTCAGTCTGTTTTATAAACACAGAAGACTTTTTATCCTTCCGTCCTCCTTCTTCTAACCTATCATCCCTCTATCCTTACCTCCACCCAGTTTCCATCCACTTCATGGAAGAGGACGCAGAAGGGGTCCGACTTGGAGGCTACGTCTCGGTCCAGCAGGCTGGTCGCTGTGACGGACATTTCCACCCGTGTGATGCAATGCTGAGGCCCAACACTGCGCGTCTGGCCCTCAGTGGTCGAGCCCAGAGTGTAGGCCATGGTCTGAGGTCACAACTTCGCAGCCTGGAAGGAAAAACAAAAACAGACAAATAAATAGAGATGATATTAGAAATAACATCATCCTATCACCCTCCAGTCTAACACAGGAAGCTATAGTAGAAAACTCTGAGAAACAAGACTGCGAGGTAAAGAGAGAGAGACAGTGTTATTAACAATAAAGTGAAGCCTTACAGGTGTTCCTTAATATAAATATGATTAATACATGAATCCCTATATTAGCATGTTAAAATAGTTATATTTTGCAGACAATGTCCACCATAGTAACTGTGTTATCACATTGGAGCACAGCTTTTGTTACGTCCATCAGGAAAACCATGAAGGTTTTGACCTTTTCATCTGCTCATGGCTGCAGCAGCTCTATGGTGGATAAATTAAAAATCAGACCAAATGAAGAAATGAGATCACAAACATGACTATCTGTATCCACTGTGAGCAGATGACACGTTTCTCTCAGAACCAAAAATAGCGACCTGATAATTTCACTGGAGGAAAAAACTCAGGGGATCACCAGAGTCAGTAAGATGTCACCTGGGAACCATCCGTGTCTCTAATGTTGATGTTGGTGTTGGTGGTGGAGCACTGTGAAAACTCATGGGATCTCCAAAAATCAGTAGACTTCATCTAATGGAGACCATCAACGTCTGCACCAAATTTAATGGCAATCCACTAAATTGATTTTCCACTGTGGACAAAAGAGCTTCTGCCATCAACAGAAGCTGTGACAATGGAAATACCCACATTATTTTGGGTTAGGGTTGTAATGATTCTGAATGTGAGACTGTGATACACAAACACACACACACACACACATACTCACACACACACTGCTGCAGGTGTAGCCTTTGAGGTCTAATTGCTTTAATTGGTTCACTCCACCGCAAACTATCTGCCAATCACTGATCAACAAATAAACAAATACACTGAGAGAAGGAGACATTCACCTGACACAGTCTCTTATAAACACATGGATAGCTACAGTCACATGTTCAGGTTCTTACATAACTAAACAAGCAAGTATGCGTGATGTGTGCGTGACTGTCGGCCAACAACGTCATAACCTACTGGAAACGTCAGCACAGAAATGACAATTCAAGAAACACACTGAGCGTTTGCACCTGTTGCTCTGGAGTGTGTGTTTGAGAGAAGTCGCTGGGTCAGAGACTTGACGTTTGTTGTGTTTAGACACAGTTCAATCACAAGTAAGAAGAAATAATGAATAAATCAGAGTTAAGACACCACCTGTGGTTTTACAGCCCTCGGCAGAATAACGGTAGAGGAGGACGAAACACATAAAATCATCACATTAATCAAAACCAGGTGTCTGAATGTGTCATAAACAAACTGTTATACCGAGCCCAGATGAGAGGGACAACACCTCGCATCCGCAAAGGTGGCTTTTGTTCTGAGAGCAGCATGCTAAAACGATGCTGTCTGTTGCTAAGATACTAATGTGTCATAACCAGCGTGCTCCTCCCGTTCTGCCCCTGTGATGTCACACTGGTAGTGGTGATGTACTGAAAAAGAAAAAAAGAAAGACAGAAAAAATACCAGTGCAACATTTTCATTCACTTGCGCAGCCATTCACATGCAGCGAGAGGCTTGTTTTGACTGGCTGAAACACTTTTACTCATTCATTCATTGTTCATGGATTCATTTGTTGTCCTGTTTTCACCGAGGACATTAACAAAGCTGCTTCATCAAGGAGCTGGTGACAGTGACAGTACCTCAGCCTCAAACCTGCAAATTAGGACACGATGAAGGATGCTGATATTAAAAATGAAGTTTAGTGTAAAAATACATTTAGAAATAAAAAATAAAATGAATAAACGAAAGAATAATGGATTTTGTCCAAGAGCATCCTGGATTGATTACATGTCGAAACTGATAGAGAAACACAACCAAGGGGCGTTACCTAACTTTGACACAGCAGGTTGAAAAATATAATTTAAATGTCTCATTCAAAAGCTGCTTTTGCACAATTATTGGAAATCATTCACTGCACCTGTGAACTGCAAATTGATAATAAAAATATTTAAACTAATTATAATAATGGACCTATTATTGCCTAAAGACCATGCAGCAGCAGCAGCTGCAGCAGCAGCCTGAGTGCATGTATATGCAGGAAGAGACAAAAAGCCAACCGACCACAGTACAGCAGCTTGGTCCATGTCGGTAGATGCACTGATGCTGCTGCTGATGATCCTACTGTCACAGTCACATACACACACACACCCCGAGTCACCTCTCTGTGGGAGGGCAGATCGGGGAGACCCGGCAGAGAGGGCAGGTTATGTGTGGCTGCTGTTTCACACTGTTA
>OMNW01018833.1:11148-23888 GCA_900303245.1 Selene dorsalis | reverse complement strand
TTAATGTTTTATATATATATATATATGTGTGTGTGTGTGTGTGTGTGAGAGAGTTAAAGGTTTATAATATTTTTTTATTAGTACCTGACTGAGGCGAGTCCGGTTGACATCAGAAACAGAAACAGGTGTAGTGTGGTGTGGTGCACCCTGTAAAATAAACGGCAGACATTTGGTTTACCTGGATTTGGTAAAGTCTGCAGTGACTCTTAATGCTTGTAAAGAGTGTACAGCCTTGGTATATGTGTGTGTGCGTGAGTCTGCTTGTGTATATTTACATATCTAACCTGACAGTTTGAATGTTCCTGTTGAGCTTGAGACAGTGGCTCACTAAACCAAGAGCTTTTTCTGCTCTGATCCAACTCTCCTCAATACTGAAAAGAAGACACAGTATTAAAAAAAAAAACATATAAAAGCCTAATTGATATATTTCCAAATACACTGTGATAGAAACCGGTATCATTTCAGTTCAGAGCAAACAGGAGAGGGTACATCTACTGTTCGTCTTCTGACCTGACACTGCATCCTCTCTGACCAATGTCCAACACCTGCACAAAGTCTTCAATCCACTCTGGCTGCAGTGAGTTGTTCCTGAACCTGTGGGCCAAACACAGAGCATCCTCACTGTTACTAACTTTTGGATTGGTAAGTGTTAGGTGCTGACATGGAAAATAAAATGAACAGTGGACTACACAAGACACAAAAGTCTGTACAGTTGAAATACACTACCTCCACTTAAGGATAAAGCCTTGTTTAAATCTAAGTCTTAGTTCTAACTCTTATGCATAAGACTAACCCTTTATAAAACACGTTTTCCTTTACATAAGTTAGGAAAAACACGAAAACCAGAAGGTTTTAGGATAATACCAAAGGCAACACCAACTTCCACAAAAAAAGCAAAATACTAAAAGTAACCAATTTAAACAGCACATAAAAATAACACAAAAAAGACAAAAAACATTCAAAAAGCTGAAGTTGCTGTGTAGCCTTTCATATGACGAGAGCTGTAAAATGGTCTAAACATGATGAACCTGAGATACTTACTCAAGTTTAGTCAGACTGGGACAGTCAGACACAATCTCTGCCAATCTGACCAGATGTTCTCGTTCCAGGTTACTCTGACCGACACTGGTGGAGATAACAGACAAAGAATAACCAAACACTTGAGGGGGTTTCAAATGTATATAATGTCTAATGAATGGAGTAAAACCTGAGCAATGAGACCACATCACACACTAAAAAACTACAGAGAAATAAGAAAAACAACAGTTCAAAGCTGATGATGCTTGTTCTGTTTTTTTTTTTTTAGGTGTTTTTACCACAGTCCATGTACAAAATCCTGATATGTTAGATGTATCATGCAATGTGTGGAAACTTCTAAGAGATTTATGGCTGTAGTTTAGTGTTTAGACAGGGATTACCAAACTGTTGTGCGTCATGAGGCCAACCACTGATCACCACATCCAACTGTTTGTCACACATTAAAGCATCATCAGCGTTCAGTGATAATCATCTTACCTCAGAGTTTTTTCACAGCCTCCGTATTGTCTGAACCAGATAATACATCTCTGCTCTGCTCCCAGACTACCAGCAGACAGGTTGAGTCCATGGACAAAGATACAGATAGGGCTTAATACTGTATTCTTTTTTTTCATGCATGCAACATTTCATTGCTTTCTTTATTGCTCCTCATCACTCACTCATTCCTATGGAACAGACTCACCTGACTTCAACAACAGAGGCGTTATCACAGGTACACAGTGTGCTGGCCACTTCCAGCAGCCCCTGCTGGGTCAGGCAGTTGTTGCTCAGACTGCAGATGAAGACATGTTGAAAAATATTTAATGTCATATCTGTATTACTACCAGTTCACAACACGACAACTACATACTGTGAGAAACGTCTGCTGACTGTTTTCTGAGTAATCAAATAGAAATAGAGCAGTTCTCAGGTTGGCCACATCCTGTGAGGCTGAAATAAGTGGCATAGCTGACAATAATGAGCACTTTTTGTGATACCACAAAGTCCTGACAGCTTGTTTTGAGACTTGGTCTCTGAATATATAGAGACTAGACCATTTTATAATCAAAAAAGACATAGACATCTCACTTAATTATTACTATATGGAACCAATCTAGCAACCTAATAAGGGAAACATCAGTACGTAATCTTACTTGACAAAGCCGCTGATTTTAAGCCTTGGTAGAGAATCCATGAGACACTTCACTCCTTCATCGTCCAGTTGGCTATTTGTTAAACTGCAGTCAGAAAAAAGAGTTGCTTATTACCATCTTACCAACAAGTCTGTAAGAAATCACTGGTTTGTTCATGGATACGGTGCTAAAATATGTAAGAGTATGTGTGGCACATACTCCAGATCAGACAGTTGAGGACCCTGCTGTAGGACCTCAATCAGCATCTCCATGTTGTTGGTGTCCAGCTTAAAATTAGTTAACCTAGAAAATGGACAGAAAATACATGAGGGCACTAAAGCCACAGAAAGTAACAGCTTGTTGTTGAGTGTTTACAACCTTCTTCCTTCTTTAACTGAAAATGTGTCATTTGTTACACAGCACACAGAGAAAACTCTCAGGAAACCTAATGTACTTCAGTCTGACTCTTCCTAATCAGATAATCAATTACCAGTTTTTCCTAAGCCATTAACTAACTGCAAAAATACAATGAATAGGAAAGGGGAAGCTAAAATATAAGTTAAAAGACACATAGAGGTTTAAGGGAAAACATTACATGTTAAAAATATTATAATTCATTTAATTTAAATGAAAAAGCCTGTTAAAAATGACCATGCCATGACCAGGCCATATCTGTCATTTATTGCTCTTGCCTTTCAGGTGGAAAAGGTTGATAAAGATAAAATGAATAAAAACATAATTTTTATTTAAGATATCTGAGAGATTCTGTAACATGAGAAAGTGCACTTAAAGTTAGGTTTTGAAGCCTTGACTTGTTTACTTTTTTTCCTGTAAGTTGACATATGAGTTTGGTGAAAGTGCCGATCTGTTGTTGATTGCTTATGACTTGTTCGGCCTGGGTAGAGGAGCATGTTGCTAACGTGAAAAAAAAAGATCATACATTTTCCCTTTTACTGGAGAATAATCCAAGCATAAACTGCTACTTGTGGGTCATAAAATCTACATTTTCGTTTGTAACTCTCAATTGTTGTCATTATGCGGGCAGCTCTAAAACACTGCTTATTTTTTCAACTTCACTCAGACAGAAAGGACCAGCTGACAGCACATCATTTTCACAATAAAAAGAAAGCAGGCAGGATGTTCTTGTGTGTTTACTTTGGGACTACAAATTGCTGGCAAGTTGTGCCACTGCATGCCAAGATCATTATCATTGTCAGAACGAACCAGGCAGGCACAAAGACTGAAAGAGCAACTGGAGGACACTACAACTAATCTGATTTGAACTGTATGTACAATGGATTCTTAAGGAAATGACAAAATCCACAGGTCTGAAAAACAAACACCCACCATGTCTTAAAATCAGTAGACAGAGAACAAAACAAACTCTCAATTATTGATCACAGACCTGCATCTGGCTTGTTCTGCTTTAACTCTGTCGAAATGGATGAAGCTCTCACTCTGAGGCCTGAGGAAGAGGTCAAAGGAACAACAAATATTACAATCTATGGCAGATATCCATTATTCTAAGAACCTATATGTGATAATTGCTCCTCAACTATGGCAACGAACGAGAAGAACAACAGATATAACAGATTAATAATGTACCTGAGTTCCATTGATGTGACCCACTGACTGACTGCCAAACACCTGACCAGGCTCAGTGCCCCAGTTGTGGATGTAACGCTGTTGCTGACACTGGAGGAGGAGATGACAGGGTTTATGAAAACTCAATGAGAAAGTATTTAAATGACTGATATAAGTGTCATGGTCGTATGTTCTTTTAGGGTGAAGCTGCCAGGAGATGATTAGAAAAAAACCCTCCTCTACTCAAAAGGCACAGCACTGGCATCAGTGAGGGAGCATAGGAGGATGAGTTCAAACTTTCACTTTAATTTTCACAACACACACACACAAACTTTTTTTTAAATTAAATTATTATTACATCCTACATTAATCATTAAATTTGATTTAAGCAAATTAAATTACACATAACTGCAAAAATTCAACCACAACAGCATGTGTGCATGTCTTACTTGAGCCTCTGCAGTGACACCATCTTTGGCAGGACTTTGACCAAATTCTTGATACTCTCGTCTTTCAATGAAGTGTGAGACAAGCTAACACAACATACAAGTACGTCAATGTCCATCTGTTTAATAATATGACAAAATAATAACGTGGATAAACAACTGTTGACCTTACTCAAACTCCAAATCAGAGCGACACTGGGCCAATTTCCGACACAGTGAGGTCATATCAGATGGCAGGAAGCTGCTGTTGTTTATCCTACAAAACAAAACACAATAACTTTCCTAATGACATGCTGTACTGTTAGGTTTAAGACCGCAACTAACAATCACAGTATTTATATCTATAATATATAAAAAGTCTGCTGATTTTTTTCAAACCAAAATCAATTCATTATCCATCACAAAACCCCAGGAAGGATAGCTGCAGTTTTGCTGCAGCTATAGGGATCCAAATAAAACTATAAACAACATCCTAGAATCCGCGGTGACATATTCAAACATCTTGTGAGCTACACTTTAAAAGCCATGTTTATTACATTTACAATGACAACTATGATGAGCAACAGCTCCACATACTCGAGAGCCTAAAAGTGTGGATTTTTTTCTTGAAAATTTACAAATCAAATGAATCACTCCTCAAAATAGTTGGAGAGTATTCAGAAGAATGTCAAATGTGTCTTTTTTGTACCTGAACATCTTCAGCCGGTCTTTGACATCACTGAAAAATAAGATAAAGACAGAATTAGCTTAATAACACAATGTAGACAGTGGTTTTCATGACATGTGGAGTTTAAAGACAAATGAATGCAAGTTTCCCACCTTCTGTCAGAGCAGAACTTCAGGATCAAATGTTTCCTCCCTCCATCACTGTAAAAACAACCATACACTGTCAGATCAACAATCTCCATATTAATTGCAATTTATTGTTAACAAGACTGTCATCTCCACAGTAAATTAATCTCTTTGTATACATGTCTGCTCTTTTAATAAACAGACTTAAACGTGCAGGAGCAGAAAAACAACTTTAATGTCTACAATGTAAAACAATCAGTACCTGATGTGGATTTCTGTTAAGGTGGGACAGGAGCACAAAGCACCAGCCAACATGACCACTGCCTCCATGTTGATGTCATTGTTCGTTGCACTAAAAAACAGACACAGACACAATGAGCCAGCAGGCAGAACATCATTTGCCTTTTCTAATGAGCTGCTGTACTTGTACTGTACTGTATGAGAGAAAATAATATTCTTGCTTCTACCAACTTAGCAGGATCAGATCAGCTCTGTGTAACAACAGCTCATTTCCTCTTTTAATTCATGATGTGCTAACTGAGCAGCCATAGCACAATGATGCCATGAAGGTCACTCCCATGGAATATATACACACTTTGTATACTGCTTTCTGTTCTTGTAATAACACGGAAATGAGACCTTGTTATCATTTTGTTGGTGAGTCTTACTTGATTTCCTGAATCTGGCTAAATTTGGGCAGGATATCCAACAGCTTCCTCAGACCTTTGGTGCCTAAACGGTTATTGGACAAACTGAAAGTAAAGAATATGGAGAAATAAATAAAACAACTTTGGAGAGGTATAAAAACAAAGGATAACATTAGACCAATCAGGTGATGTAGAAACATAAAAATACAGCATAAATAACACTGGATTATAACCCGTCTGAATTCACCAGTGGGACACATGATGTCAGTTAATCTAAGAGTTTAAATGATCACTATAGTGGACTGAAGTGTATATTGAACAACAGCAGTAATCCTGGCTCAGTATTCAGGGAAAATGAAAAGCAAGCCAATGGTAAATTTAGAATATGAAGAATTATAAAGTGTGGGGTTCTCCGAGTCAACCTGTCATGACAAATTTAGAGCAAAGCAACACTATACAGCTCAACATGCTTCTGTTACACCTTGAAATATAATCAAGCACATGGAAATGGTGTCAACAACATGAGCAGCATCTGCCAATATGATTGACTGTTCCTGCCATGTATGACACACACATGCTAAGTACAGATGAAGCCTGTGTAAGGGCCGTGATGGAATTTCACTGCTGATGGCGGAAAGTTTGAGGGAACTGCTGCTGATCTGTACATAACATGAGACGTAAGGTGACACCCAGTTTCCAGCCACCAGACCACAACACAAGGTAGCAAATCCAGGTTTATGAGTGGGCGGGGGACACATGTCAGTCTTTCAGTGTGTAAATATGATGTTTGATTGTATGTCTCAATGTGTGTCTTACTCTAGCACAGTGAGTTCACAGGGGGTCCCCAAACTCCTCCACACTCTCCCCAGATCATCATGCAGCAGACCACAGCAGCTGAGACTGACATAAAGGCAACAGCTTCATGATTATGATTATAATCATCATCATTAGTAACATAATGAGTAACTTTAGCATCACCATCTGCATCATTGCACATTCCACACTCCTTTAAAAATGCATCAACAGCCTTGCCTCTATGAACCATCTCAATAATAATGTCTCGAGTTGACTCATACACTGTTTCATATCATATCCTTCGGCATCACACAACATCCTGCTGAAAATGTTGCTTGTAAAATCCTTCTCATTATTGCTATGAGGCCACATCTGGGGTAACAATTCATTCTCAAACTTATCAAATTATATTTGTGGCAACTTTTGCACATTTAAGTGCAACTCAACAGCTTTACAGACCACTAAAAACAGCACAGATGCAAAGACATAAACAAGACTAATAAGACTAATGCACAAGAGAAATAATAATTATGAAGCTGATATAAAATAACCTATATCATACATATATTTATAGCTTTAAGCAAATAAATAACTTCACACATACTTGAGTGTTTTAGACATTTTGCTGGCAGGGTTTTCCTTCCCTCCAGAGAACACTATAGACACCTGAACAGGATCTGGACTAGACTGTAGTCTAAAACATAAAAAAAAAACATACAACGACAGTGACAAACACACTGGTTAAACTTTTGACTTAAGTCACCTTTGATGTAACATTATATCATTTTCAGTGCTTCACAATAAAGAAATGTTGTAAAATACTGAAAAGGAAGGAAGTGAAAGGACAAAGGAGTTGTTTCAAAAGAACGGCTTTGTGACTGACATGAGTCATTCTGCAACTGTTATTCGTGTGAGCTTTACATATGTGCAGTTAAAGGGCACAATGCGCATTACAATTCTGTCTGTACCTGATACGAAGCTCCATCACAGAAGGACATTTAGGCAGCAGACCCGTCAGAACAACCAAGCCCTCCACTGAAGAGCAACTGTCACTGAGTCTGAGTGAAGACGAGAATATCAACAAACAGCTGCTGGTCATTTATTTATGGATGTTTAACATAAATTTTGTACTTGCCTCTCTGTTTGAAACAAACACTACATACAGAAAATATGTAATTTAACATCACAAATCCAGTCTTACATGATCTTGTTGGTGACATTGAACTTTGGCAAAAACTCAGTCAGTGTCTTAAGAATTTCCACATCCCACTGGCCTCCAGACAAACTACAATGGACACACACAAACAGACACACATCTGTGCCTCACTTACACTGAATTTGCGTAAATATTCAATATGCATGATAACAGACTGAAGTGACTGACAGGAAGAGTTATATTAACTGGCTGACTGAATGTGAAGTGGCATACTTAGGGTTACTTACTCCAGGACAGAAATGACAGGGCAACTTGCCAGTGACTTTGCCACTTTTTGCATCTCAGGCTTGTTCCACTTCTGGTTCAACAGGCTGGTGAAAAACAAACAAGCAAAAGCGTCAAAAGATAAAGACTAAACAATAAATACTGTCTAAAACTGTAATTTGAGTCAGCTTTCAAACAATCTGCACAGAAACTATACTGAGTTAATTAAATGAAGTGCAGGTCTCATAGTAATTATACAGTGGTATCGAGGTCACTGAAAGAAGAAAAAAGAAAAAAGTTAAGGTACAAGCACTTCGCTCACACTCTACCTTCAAAGAAGGAGCAAAGTTCTTGCAGGAAATTGGCTATGCACCTAAGTTTTGGAAAAAAGTTATCATGATAGTTTTATGTCCTACCTGATGGTTGGTACAGAGTTGGTTTTATTGCTGTGAAGAAGAATACATACAAAGAAGTACACATCAGTATGGTCACTATTTGTTTTATGGTTTTATTACTTTTATGGAATCATAAAACCAACCTTTTCATATCTGAGATTTGGGAGAAAGTTACTCTCACTTCTTTAATCGCACTGCAAAAGGACAAAAAAATCTCAATTGTAAAACAGTGCAGTGTATAACAAACTGTATTTACTTCCAAATTGCGTAAAGGTCCAAAATTAGAGTCAAAATGGAGAAAACTGTACTGTGTACAATATACTAGTATACTGCGGTCAACTGTGAGAAATCAAAACTGTATTGAAGTGCTGAGCCTGTGTGGATACTATACATGGCCTCTGTGAAGTATCAAGCAAAATATAATAACACCTCTAGCTGCAGCTGTGTGTGAATGTGTGAACATACTCTGCATGAATATGTTGGATGTTCAAACAAGAAGACATTTTCTTGATGAGGTAGTCCACTGTTTTCAGAGAGCTGTTGTTTCGACTCAACCTGTAAATTGCGCAGACACACATATTAGTATTCTTAATATTTAGATTCTCTGTCGAAGTAATTTAAACATTTCAACTTACATTACAGAAACCAGTTTGGGTAGTTTGGCAAAAATATCAGCGATTTGTTTGATTCCTTCGTCTTTTAGATTGTTGTCACTTAGACTGCAACACAAAAACACAACCCGCATCAGAGGAGATGTTTAAACCTGTCAGTTACTTTAATGATGTACATGAAAGACTCAAAATATACTTGATTTCAGTGATGTCAGGACATTTTTCCAGAGCAGAGGCCAAACTCGCTGCTCCAGTGGCAGTCAGACTGGCACCACAAAACCTTACAAAAAAAAAGAAGACAATCAGCCAATCACAGCAATAATAGCCAGGATTACACCATTTCAAACCTGCAATGAATTACACAAGCGAAATGGAAAAAAATACCTCATAATAATATAAGATCAAAAAAATAATGACAGGTCTGCATCTGACACTTTGCGGAAAGGGGTGTTACAGTCAATGCAAGATACTCCAGAAACAATAAAAATGACGATTGACTGTTAAATAAACACTTCATAAATTTATGATGTAGGACAAAATGGAAAACAAATAAATCTTACTCTAGTTTTCTCAGGGTGGTGAATTCAGGCAAAACAGAGGACAGCTTCTCAGCAAACTTGTCCCCATACTTGCGGCTGCGAAAACTGAAGACACAAATACAGTGAAAAAGAACAGGCATGAAACAGGCCATAATGTGCAGGCATGCAAATTCCAATGTCATTGTAAAATGAGTTTTAAAACTGCCTTATAACTAATGCTTTTGTATTTATGTACATGGATTAACATATACAGTGATATAATATATGCATATTGAATGCACGGTATATGAAGATGGGAACTCTGTGATACTGACAGAGAACTATGGTGAAAGACGTTGGCTTATTCGATGATGCATAACAGCTTTGCATATTATTTTCAACTGACTTTCAACTACCATATAAGATATTCCTAGTGAGCATGTGCAGAGTTATCGACCCAAAACTGACTGATTCTTACTCTCCCCATGATCTAACTATCCAATTGATATTTAAGAAAAATAAAGGACCTTACTTAGACAAACTTTAACCAAGTTAGAGATGAACTGGACACTAGGTAATTTGGAGTAAACAACTAAAACCAGTCTCTCTCTCCTTGTTGATATATTATTGTTACCTATACAGAAAACTGACACCAAAACGACCTTGATTATCTTTAAGCTGTGAATCCTGAACTCTCTATCTTCCTATTCTCTAACCTACATGATGTTTCTATGCAATAAATCCGAAATCTTGATCCTTTACAATGTCAAAACTATACCATCAAGATTTCAAACAGGGTAAAATTCAGAATGTCTTTATTAATATCATTATAATCAAAAGACTGCCGTTTGACTGACATTTATTTATCGCTAGTTTTAGGAAACATTTAGTATTGTTTGACGTGTAACGACTTGTGACTCGTGTTATGCTTAAATAAAAGCCTTGATGGATGTAATATGAGCGCCACATTTGCATTATTCATTCCTATCATTATTAGTGTCATTAGATTTATATGTGGTGAAAGATGAATGTGTAAGTTTTATCAGTAACTCAAGATTGAACAAGGAATTTGCTCTTCAAAAAGTCGCCTGCTGCTCCAACTGAACCAAAAGGAGAAGTGCCGGCCCTGGAGCATGTGCCAGTCATTTCACACATCACTTTGCATGCAGGAAATGCAGAAACAGTTAAACCAGTCACGTGCCAGTCAGCTGCACAATATCAAAAGGCAAAGCAGCAGATTTTTCTGGTTCTCTAAAGCCCAAAAGCTGAACCCAGATTCTGACGGCTCAACACTATCACCTTCACCATTCGCATGTGTTACGACTGCAGGTTTCAACTACCTATTTTAGTGAACCCCGCCTCTGGTCATAAAAATAACTCGGGGCCTCACATTCCTTGACCACTTTGCCTTTTAGCATCCAACTGTGTTTTTTGCACACTTATCACATGATTTATTTTTGGTACATTATAATTTGCTCCAAAGGAGAGAAGATGCTGAAAATCATACTCATCATCTAAAATTAAGCCTCTGAAGTCAGTTGAAAATGAACTGCTGTTTGTTTTACTGTTGTATTGATGCTATGTACCAATTTGCTTGTGTTACTGTTGCGTCTACCTACCTAAGGTAATGAATGTACTGACATCTGGGCAGGATATCTAAACACTCCAGCTCCATTGAACATGCTCCAAAGTCCAATCCGATGCCATTATCACCTACTGAATTAGCTACAAAAGCCAGAGCTTCAATATCATTAGGCAACAGCCAGATGTTGCGCAGCTCCAGGGTGGGTCTTGTACCCACAAACTCCTTAGCCAGTTTGTGGTCTTGGCTCTCCTGGACACAATAACAAAGCTCCAGGATCTGGCAACATATAATAAGGAAGGATCAATAAAACAAAGTATAGCCTGAAAGTTTGCCTACAAATTTACAGATTAGTTCACATCAGGTTTTACTACTGTTCATTCTACCTTGGGTCCAGTCAGAGAGTTGCTGTGGCAAAGGGTGTTCAGCAGTTTCAGAACAAGGGCTTGTCGTTTCTGGACCCAAGTTTGGACTCCTGGTCCACCAGACGCCCTGGCTAACTGAACTAGGGCTGGAGTGCAGTTTTGGGAAGCCAGACCACATACATACAGGTGCAGGGAGTCAGTGAAGACTGACCTCTGGTCTGATTTGGTTGTCCAACGTGTTTTCAGATTGAATCTGTGAGAAGAAGAAGAAGAAGAAGAAGAAGTTGAAGAAGATTTTACACTAAAATCTTAAGAGTTTTGATTGTTGTTGCTTGGGTTTGGAAGTTTGTTAGCCGTCAGCCATCAGTATAAATAACATTCTTTCTACAATATAAGATACAAGACCAAGGCCCTGAGTAAATATTGCCATACATAGGCAAGCTTTTCTTGAATGACAGAGCACGCCTTGTGCTGCATCACTGCCACGTCTCAAATTCAGTGCCCCTCAACTGCTGCTGACCCCCGCCCTACCACTGCTGTGATTGGACCATCTGCTCAGTCTGTTTCGGGTTATTTTTGACCTCCTTTTAGGGAGGAGGGACAAAACTGTTGTGTAGGGTGCTCAATTTACACAGCTCACTTTGCTTCCACAGCCAAGTTATTCCTGGCATACAGTCAGTCAGTCTACATATGGTCAAATCCTGTGGCATGCCTTTACTTGCGTCAGTAACCAGTCAATCTGAAAATACAGCTGTACACTAATGACTGAAGTGCAATTTTGAAATCTAGTTTTGCTAAAAACTCTGAGCATGGCCCTTGCTTGAACAGTATTGTGATTATCTATTTGTTATTAATCAGAGTGTTTATCAGGTTTAAGTTTCAAGGATCTATTCTGGTGGTAGTGGGAAAACAGGTGCAACAACAGGTTGGTTTAATTTTGCATTGCTGGGAAGGAACCTGTTTTTAGTGGAACATTTGCATGTCCGGAGGTGAGCACTGTATACGTCTGGTGACTTAGGTTTGCGTTTGCTTGAAATTAAATCTGCTTTACGTGTAAGATTGGAATTGTGTTCAACAATGAGTACACAGTACAAAAGTATAAAAGCATAAACAGAGCTCACTGAAGAGAGGCAGCAGTTTGGTATTAATGAAATTTGAGTCATGTGTTGCAATGTCGATACTGAAGTTTAATACACAAGGAAATCTACTGCACTGCAATTAAATAATAATGTTTTATTTATTCAACTGTAATAAACTGCAACTGATTAAACAGACAAAGACATCACAGGACACTAAAATAGAGCCCACCCCTTGATGCGACAGCCTGGACGTCACCACGGTACATACACCCCCCCTAAAACAATAACAACCACCTGTTTGCCCCCATGTTGCATGCCACAGACGCTTCCCTTAATATCCTCAATCAGCTTTCAGG
>OMNW01018833.1:0-11092 GCA_900303245.1 Selene dorsalis | reverse complement strand
AAGGCCGTTAAATCCCTTACAAATTGTCATCTTTCCACCGCTGACAGCTGTCCTCCGTTAATTACCTCTAAATGCTTTACATTCCCCGTTCCATTCTGTTGTTTATGGAAGCTGCCTGAGAATCTATTTATGGCTTTAACTTTTCCTGTTTGTGGACTGGACTGAACTCTTACTAATCTCACTAAGTGTTTTTCTGCCTGAACTGAAATTAAAGTTTAAAAGAACTTTGTTGTGGGATTCAAGGTTATTTGCAGTTGAATAAAAAATGTTTTTGTTCTTTGTGGGGCTTTAATAGACATTCAATGTGCAGCAGAAGTACATTTTGAATGTATATAATCATTAACTTTACTTACCCTAAATTACAGGAGAGAGACCTGGCTGCCCCGTCCCAATAAAACTCGGTAATCATAACTTAAAAAGTCAAACGGTCACAAGCTTCATTTACAGTGATCACCTCACAGCTCAATAGTAGAAGACTTTTGTGGTCTGAAATTTAAATCCAGACCTCTTTGACTTTATTCCTCACCTCTTCTTGAGCTGCATGTCACTAACATCACTACTCGTCATGATTCTGAGTGCAGCCAAAAATTCCTGTATGGTCAGATGAATGAAACAGTAGGCGCTGACAAGCTTCCCGTCCTCAAGTCTCAGCTCCACCTTCCAAACACAGGGAAAACACACAGACACAGACACACTGACAATAGACCCCTCTGCCACAGTTGGCCTGGCTAAAAACAACATGTGCGTTTATTGCATTTGCAAATAGGATCAACTCAATGGTATCTCAAAAGGCATGTACAAACATATTTTACTGCTGGGTGTGAACTGAAGTACTTGGAGCTGTCCACATGCGATCAGACAACTAAGGACACATGTTAATACCAAGTCTCAACAAGGCCAGATTAAAAGTCTTTAACAAGTGTTAAAATATATGTCAGCAGGCTGTGATTGTGGTTGTTCATGTTACAACTTAGTGCAGTTACTCCAGCTACTGCAGTATTTTTCCAAAGAGGGTTATTACAGTTTGACTTTACTATTGTGTCCAAAATACAAACACATTTTTTTAATGCTTTTGCCTATGTTTAGCCATTGAAACTTAAATGCGAGGCAAACAAAGACAAGTTTGATTGTTTCAGTGTCTTTAATCTCAGAAGAGATTAAAGACACTGAAACACACCAATAACAAAAACATGAAGAGAAGACTTCCATCCATGTCTTACCTGTGAGAAGAGCCTTGTCCTGAGGGCAAACTCTAGAACATTCTGAGGTACAGCTTCTTTCAAGAAGATGATCCTGCTTTCCTCTAAACCTCTCCAGGCCAGCTGACTTAGTTCACATATCTCAGATCGATAGTGATTCAGCTGACATACTATGCTGCACAATGAGACAGAAAACATATTTAAGATGTAATCAACTCATTAAATATTTTCATTATTAGACAAATAATACATAATATAATATTACACTCTTAATATATTTAGTGATCTAATTGTCCTATACCTTTGATCAGATTGTGTGTTTTTTGTCTTGTCCGATCTTCTTCTTCTACCAGGTGGCTCATAGCTCAGAAATGCATCAAGAAAAGTGAGGTAGACCTGGGTAAGAGTGGGGGGTATCTGGATGGGTGTGGGATGTAGCTGAGCTCTATCATTTATCCGGTCAGTTGTTATGTCTTCACTTCCATCTCTTCCTTTTAGCTCATTTTCTGTGGTTTTTCTTTGTGTTCCACTTCCCTCTTCTTCCGTGATTTGCACTTTTGTTTCTCCCTCCTCACTTTCAAGTAGTAGATGCTTTAGGCAGATGCAGCAGATGTTGCAGAGAGCAGGAAGGCAGGACATGGCATGGAGGTGTCGACTGGAAAGAAGGAGATCCACCGCTTGTGCTCCGAGATCTTTGTTTGCTGAGTCACCTTTTGAGAAGAAACACACAGTGAATTGGTTTAAGCCCCAAGGAAATGTAAAGTAGACCCACAACACCAGTGTTTTTAAATCTTTATATATGTTTTGGGTTTTTTTTTTTTGTCTTAATTAAATAAAGAAAGTGGAGAGAGACTGGAAATACTGGGGAGAGACATACATTAAAGGACCAGCCACCTGGTAATCATACCAACCATACCGCCAACAAAGAACAAACTATAGTTGTAGAACATTATGATGTCACAGTGGAGTTTCCCTTTGACATTTTGGATGTGTCATGTTTCATCATTTTATCCTATAACACATTTGTGTGAAATTTTGTGTCACTAACTCAAACAGTGACTGAAAAAGTTCTTGAATTATGGCCAAACCTTTGGCGGCCAAGATCTCATCAGTTTATCCTTGGGTCCAAGTGGTTTGCACCAAATCTGAAGTGAGTCCCTCAAGATGCTCCTCAGATATCGCATCAACAAGAATGGCAATGAAAACATAATGCCCAGCATTAGCCGGAAGACTAAATGTGGCTGTGTGTCTGTGAATAATGGGTGGGCGAGAGTGAGACAGCCTGTGTGTGTGAGATTGCTGCATTTGTGTTATCTCCACTGGACAGACAGTTTAAATGATATTTGGTTGCACAATGATGCGCCGGTCTCCAGTCTCGTAGAATGAGCATGTTCACGATTTGAAATGTCTTTGAATCAGAAAAAGTCAATTCTGCTCTACCCAAGACAAGCAAAAACTTTAATAAACAAAAAACTACACAACTCGTGGGATTAAACCTACACTGCAGAAAAATGGAATTCAGAAAAATAAAAGTATGAAAGCTTTTACCTTTTAATTCAAAGAAGTTGTGCACATACTCCTTTATTTGATGGTGGTCCCATCCCAGCAGCTGCCCCACTTTGTCTAATATGCCCTCCAAATTCATGACATCATGCAGACGGCAAGTGACCAGCACAGTGCATCCTGGAAGAAGCTGACGATTTAGTAACCCTGAAATGAGGTCTGCAATGGGCAGAGGTTTTTCTGGGTCCAACAGTCCTTTCTGTGGTTCTTGTCTGGTGACTTTGCAGTAAAACTCATCATATCCATCCAGCACCCAACAGCTTTGCTCTGGATTAGAAAGGAAGTAATCCAAGATGGCTCTCTGTTTAAACACAAAATAAAAGTGGAATGTTTGAACAGTGAAAGCATACATGAGTTGGGCCTATTTTATTATCCTGGCATACCTTTTCAATGTCACCCCCTTTTGGAGGGAGGTAGTGTTGGAATAGCAGCTCAGACAGGGACAGAGGGCCAGACAGTAGATTTAGCTGACGCAACTCCAGCAGGACAAACAGATAGGATGATGGGATGGGGCCCTGGTTGATAAGAAGGGAAGTGAATCACAGACAAGACAGAAGGTACAAACAAAAACCCCTGATCCTGATCCAACACAACAAAATTGTCATTCTGCATGCTGATCGCGTATTGATACTGACAGCTCTGCCTCCACTTGTGGAAAATATGACCTGTATTTGTTTTTTCCATTTCCAATGACATGGGCACAGAAAATCTCACATTCTTTGATGGAGACATCCAACCACTAAAATGAAGACAGAGGTGTGGCCTGGTGGTTTGCATCGATTCCTAAAGTGGTGTAATGTTTAAACAATTTTACGGTTGCCCACAATCGATGTGCCACATTGTTTAAAACACCGACAAACCAAAGCAGCCATGTTTGCTGCAACTTGCCATTGTGGTTGAAAGAAGCACTTCTCTTAACTGACTCATCTGTTCCCGCTTGCAACCTGCACTTACATCTTAAGTTGTGTCTGAATCTGGCCCTCATTGTTGCTCCCTCTCTCTACCAGTCACTTCCTCTTCTTTTTTTTACAATAAGCTATAACGTGCTTCATCTTTGCAACATGACAATAGCTAAATGGATCGTTTTGTACATTTCATGATGAATAAAGTGTGGTTAGGGAGAGATGAACTGAAACCTGCCCTCATCCCAAACTTGATCACAACCCAGTGTGGTATTAAACAGACAGCAGTTTATTAGAGAGACAGTGCACCTGAGTAATGCTACAGGAGGTTTGAGTATCATTAACATTAGCAGTTCTTTGTCATTTTCAGACTTTTAAGCAGAGTCAGGTTTTTTGTGCAGTGACAACGCCCATCACCTAAACAAACACATTTAGTGCAAACAGCTGATGGGTAATGAAAAAGTATGTTAACTTACAAGACCTTGTGCCCACTGCTGTCCTAAACAAGACATGAGCAGAGTTTTTCCTGACCCAGCCTGCCCAACAACAGCTGTCACCTTTCCTGTACATCCTTGGAGGAAGGTCTCCAGTGTCACTTTAGACTCCAAAGACCCAAAGTCCCCGTCAGGCTCTAAATTTGGTTAAAAAATAAATCATGTTAGTGCACAACATACTTAAAATAAACTTTTATGTCTGCATGGCCACACCATATCACAGAAATGCATTTTTTTGTACAGAATAAGATGAAGAAGTCAGTCTGACCCGGTGTTCTGCTCTCTCTGTCTGGCCCAGGGGTTTGATCAGGTCTGTCCCTTCCTCTGTTTGCCGTCCTTAGGCTGATCCACACATTGTCCAACTGGACCTCCTTCACCAGACCGTCACTCAGATGCTGCCACCTCCTCAGCAGTAGGCTCGTCACTGCAGCAATGTAGTGCTCCCAGTAGTCTGCAACAAGAGAAAGTCATAGAACAAGAAACTTTATTATTTTGTTTGGGACATCTAGACATCTGTCTGTGCATCTGACAAGTAAATTGCTTCACAAAATTTAAAACATTTACAAGTATGCAAACCTTAACCAGCCACCCAACAAAAAATCTAAATCATGTGCAGGGCATACAGAGGAAATGAGTTAGTTCTTCTCAAGTAACCTAGCTTTGGGTCACACACTGGGTTAGCCCTGGTAATGTAACACCCAGTAAGACAACCATAGTTAACATTCCCAGTTTACGTTCATGGTTAACACATTACTGTGGAATGAAAACATCTCATATCTTTCCCATTTTTTTTAATATCTGTGTTAACTAGTTTAGCAGTTTTATGGTTATGCATTGATAGTTTGTAGCACATAACACTTAGCAATGTTGTTCATTCTACCATCTATTTCTGCTATGTCAAAGCAGAGTGAGTGCTTTATTCCCAGGCACCAAGAAGTATGCATTTGTAGAGATGAACTGATTGAACTTGATGACTCTATGTGCTGAATGTATGTCCTGGATAGACAATTTCACTACGAGTTGGTCATTTAGCATACTTGCCAAAAAGGTCAGATGGGAGCTGATAACACATGCAGTTGTGTGTCTCTGTCTACACTTCCTAATCCTAGTGACTTCACATTGAGATACATTTAGTGTTTCTTCACAGTGCTACAAATGTTAAATGTCAAATATTTAATTCATGTTAAGTTATAGATTATATGTGAAGTTATAAACTCACAAAATACATTCACAAAAGCTACCTGGTGCTCTCTCCACTGTGCTTAGTTGACTAGGGTTGGGTTGTAGAGGATTGCTTCATTATAGCACTTCAATTGGTAAACAAGGCTGATCTTGCTACTCCATATCTGATTCTCTATGTAAATCCACAACCTCTGCATGTGAATGAAGCTACAGTGCAAAAAGGTGCAAAGTGTTGTTTGCATGTTGTACCAATGCGTGGGCGTTTAATGAGCCCCTGCTCTGAAGGTGGTGAAGACGGCTCCTCAATTGTTACACTGGGACTACCTACAATACAGAAGACACACAACATATGAAGAACACAAAAATATTAGTAAATATTCAAAAATAGACTTATTTTATCATCTGAACTGCAAGAGTTTCAAGTAATAGGTAATATTCTTAACTTTTAGTTTCTATATCACTGGAGATTAAAATAAAACAAAAAGAAACCAACAGAAATAAGTCACATGATTTACTGAGCATTGTTGATGCGTCTTTCCGTAGCTGCCTTTCATTTTCACTTTCCCCTTTAGTCTGTCAGTAAGTCTCGAGGATTTGGTTAAAACAAATGGATAAATGATAATCCTCTGTCTAATTTGTTCATCGCAGAGGATGAGAAACAAATGTACTCTTAAATATCAAGTCACATTATACTCAATTTGTGTCATCTACCAGGTGAACTGCACATGATGTTGAAAGCTGCTCCTGGTGTGCTCAACATGCAAATACACAATAGCAGCACAGTCAACAATGTATGTATGTGTGTGTGTGTGTGTGTCTGTGTGGTTTGGCCTTTTGTCCGTCGTTGAATTAGAACTGTCAATTCAGTTAACAGTATATTTTGTTACTGCTAAACTGGCAAGTCTCTTAGGGCACAAAGCTGGGGTTGCATTGTTGGGCCACACTTCTAGCCACAGCCCACAGCATGCTGTACTCTAAGGTACTTTCCAGCAATCACATTAAAAAAGAAAGAAAGAAAAAACACTTTGATATCAACCGAGAGGCGTGCAGCAACACTTTCTATCTTGTGATTCATTTAGAATTACCCTTAACAATAAATAAGTGTTGCAATTTATTTCCTACCATTTCTTTTACAGTGTGTTGTTTCCCACACTGAGCTATTTATCTCATAATCTCAAAGATATGTGTACGACACTAAAAACTGGCTTTAATGACTTAAGTGTTCTCTTCAGCTTCTATTTTAGTACCACAGATTAATGCTCTCACATAGCAAATGGTGTATAGATCTTTCAGACAAGCATGCGCCAACATTTACAACTTCCTCTCATACTCACTGCTAGCGTATCCAGCCACTGACATAAGCCTCGACTCCAGGCGCATGGGCATATTCTCACACAACATACACATGCTTTGGAGGAAGTTCTGGCAGTCTGCAGCACTGGCCACCTTGAAGTGCTCCAGCATGGGTCTGATGAGCTCCATTACTGCAGGTGAAGCATTAATAGGGTCCTGATGTACAGTGTTGTACCTGGCCCCACTGGGCATCATTTGCCACAGCTCCATTATAATTGTGGGTGACTGACTTGTAAGGATGTGGAACAGTTCTGAGGATTCCTGAGCCAGGACAGAGTTCACATTTTCATCTCCAGGGTCAACCTCCTCATCCATGGTCAGACTCCATCAGCTGATACACAAACAAGAGAAGACAAGGACCAACACACATGGCGTTACACATTCACACACAAGAGGGTTCAGCCTAGGAAGAAAAAGTAAATTATAATGAAACAACCCAGGCGTCTTATTGTTCCTACAAGTCACAAAATGTAAATTTACACAGTCATCACTAATGATCACTGTCATCAACACATAAGAAGTCACTATTTGGAAAAAAAAAATGCATGGAGCTGTTCAGTTCACTTCGGTTGTGTGAACTAGACACTATGCTGACTTCCTAATGATCTTTTAATTTCTTAATCTGACTCAGAGTCACACTTCATTCAACTAACTAAAACAGAGCGTTTATGCTGCCTAGTTTTGTCTCTTTTAGGCGTTTTTAGTCAGTTGGGCACAAATATTCTCTGAGAGCTTGTGTCTGACCACAAACAATGTGTGCATGTCTCAACAGTGGTGTTTAATGCGCACTTCTACTTAACAAGTGCACGCCGGATTAATTTCATATAATACGTTTCAGATTGCGAATAAACTAAGCGCGTTGAGAATATATGTTTTGGAATCGTAAAGTGCCACGAGGGCTCACTTCAGCTTGTCCCAAACTGTACCAGAGCCGAGGTCACGCGAGGTAACGACACCCGCTGTGCACGGTCACCTCGCCTTTAACCCCTTCAAAAACACGCTTAGAGTAAACTGAATGACGCGGCCCTGTTCGTGTAGAGGCAGGCAACAATGAGAAAAAAAATAAAATAATATAAAATAAAAAAAGCACTCACCAACGACTGATGTCGCAGACTGCATCTCTCTGCAGCCAGGATATCTTTTTATTAGAAAACGAAACTAAGGTGGGAGACTTTTGGTTTCGTTTTAGACTTGGGGCGCAGTTTGTGCAGACAGTGGCGGTGCTGAGCACTGGGCGGACACTGGTAAACAATGATGGATTATGACAACACTTTGCTGTATAATTTATGTTTAATCGTCTCGTTTGGCTTCACATTAAAACAATAAGACATGACTTTGTGACGTTCCCTTACACCAGTTCACGGGTGATGAGCTCGGCGCGATGGTGCTGACGTGAAACAAACGCACCCTCCTGTCGAGCTGCAATTACCCGGGCTCCTGTTGCAAAGGCAGAGGCGCCTGGCTCAGACTGGTTCCTGCTGCATGACAGTCGTCAGGAGGCAGGTGGCCAGTGACTGTGTGTGAGGCACATTCCGGGTCTCATTTAGGTTTAACTCAATGCTGTAATTTAGCAATAAGTTTCAAATCAAGAAACTGGAGTTGGTTCAAACAGTCAGTTGTGATAACATCTCTTTAAGAGAGAGCAAGCAGGCAGCTGGTTCGCCCTCTGGCTGCTGCCCCGTCATGTGCAGGGGCTCCTCTGGAGATCTGCCACGGGAGGTGTAGGAAGTGATAACTGACACTGTGTATACTAGCAATGTAATTTGACTTTGTCCACCCATATTAATACATGCTTGAGGTTATAGTATTTTTTGTGGTCAGAGATTCTGATCCTTGTTCCCTGAGAAATATTTTCCTGCTCATCAACTGATCACCACAAGTAAAGACTGATGTTTACAGCTGATCTTAACTCAGGGAGACAGAACAAACAACTTGCCTTGTCTGTCTGCTCATTCCCTCTCTACGTGTGGCGGACTCCCTTTTATACCCACCTCTAGACATCAACAGATCATACCATAAGTGGACAAAGTGTTTCTATTCTATGCCGTTTCACTTTGGTTACTTGCTGACTGGCTTTTTACAAAAGCTCCTGCAAATGCCTTGCATCTCAAAACTCCCACCCCACCACTCGACTTCTGACCACTTCCCTCTTCATTCTTAGTATCCTGACACGTATCTCATTACATGGGACGTGTGTAACAAGATAAATGCCACACACCAAATGTTAGGTGAGCCTACAAGACAGCACATAAAGAAACAAATTTGATTAAGTGATTAAAATAGGTTTGCACTCAACCCAGACAGGTGGTTGACTGTGGACATATTCTTCCGTGCTGTGGCAGGTTTAGACATAGGCGACAAGGGCGACATCTTATCAGGGAGTGCTATGGGTGCTTGAAAAAAGAAAAGTTGTTACACTTGTGTGATGGATTTGTATCTCCCATTTGCACATCATGTCAAATGATGTTTGCACGTCATGTCAACGTGTCAGAGTGGACCCCTTCTCTAGTCTATATGGATTTCTGCTGAGACGGTCTCCTCTCTCACTCTCTCACTCTCTGGGGTGATGATGAGGATGGGGGGCCCACTTCTATCTCTGTACAGTACTAATTCAATCAGTGAAATCAGTCACACCAGGAAAAGCGACCAAATAAACCACAATTTTTTCACATTACGGTGAATACATGAATTGTGTGAAATCATGTCAATGAATAATAGAGAGCTAGCAAACTTGTGCTTGTGGTACAAACAAGACATTTCTATTTCAGATAATTATTTGTTCCTCTCTCACTTGACATATTCTGTAGATTACTGTAATCTGAATTAGCTACATAGACACCAATCAACATCATACACATATGTTCAATAATTTCAGTAAAACTGCACATCAGTACAACATTTTTTGCTCCACCCAGGTGAGAAAATGCATAACAACAATTATAACAACATGGTCCTGTTGGCACTCACAATACGTATCCTATGAATAAAAGCAGTCATCTGTAAAAATGTTGTAATCAATATACAGTAAGCCGACCCAGGACAAGACTTGTGCCCTCCCACTATTAGATGACTTGCTGACTTCTTTGACTTCCACACTGTTGCTTTTAACACTACTCAAATGACATGATGGAGTATGACAGAGGGCCACCCCTAACAAATGTGGTCCCGAAAGGGTGCATCTGCTCCTCTCTGCACCCCAGGTTAGATGACAAGTGGCTCACTCTAACCACTAAATCAAACCGACTGTATACTGATACTTAAGACTCAATTTCCACACAGATTTATTTTCTAAAAGAGTGAAATTCCTGTAAATTGTACATTTCTACAAACAGTACAGAATGTGTAGTAAGGATTGATTGACAAAGGACTGATCAGACTAAATGAATTAAAAATTGACAATTAAAAGTAACTGCAATCCATAAAACTAACTACAAATGACACACTGCATAGTAAGTGAATCAGGCAAATCATTATTTGTGCACATAGCAAACAGCACCATAATAATCTTATTAAAGTTACATAAATATAAAACATTTTTTTCACAAAGAAAAACTGAGCTTTGATGGAATGTAGAATTCCTGGTTTACTCATTTGTTTAGATTGAAAAATTAAATGTAACATCAGGACAAAACATATAACAACCAATCTACTCTGGCTCTAATCTGTATAAAAAGAAAAATATCTGCTCCACATTACTGACCTCAACCCAAGAAAGTTTATTTGGGGGCAACAACTGATTAGAGAATTTCAAACAAATTTGCTTATTAACATTAACTTAAATTGTCAACACATAAATGAAAAGTAAAGTAAAGTAAAGTAAAAGTACTTTAAAAGCCAAAGGTTTTTTTCTGAGATTTAATTATAATATCAAAGTGTGCAAAACATTTTTTCTCAGTTTTAATTAAAAAAAGAAATCCACAGTGTTTCAAAAAATATCAATAAAATAAGAGGATGTAAACTGGGAAATATAATACAATCATGGAATTTATGTTGAAGGTGTTAATACCTGAAGATGTGGGATTTTTATCTGAAACTATTAATCAATGACCTGTCTGTATGTAGCTATATATGCTGTTTAGTGTTTTTTAACCACTTTTGAAAGGGATTATCCTAAAGTTAGTGCCAGCTAAATACTTTAAATGCTTAAAGACTCCTCTTTCTTGCTAACCATATTTGTCATGGTGCCTGCTTTGGTCATTGCTTTGTAAGCAAACCAGACTGAATATAAGGAGTCTTCGAGGGGCCTCAGAGTGTGTGGTGGAAGACCGGTGAAGCTTCAGTCTGTGGTGAGACCTTCTACTCTACTCTACTGCACCTTTTAAATCTTATGCATCAGTTTGCAGAAATTATAAAGTAAAATTATGCACAGAATGTATGTTATTCTTCAGGGCATATTTTC
>OMNW01018832.1:13591-26181 GCA_900303245.1 Selene dorsalis | reverse complement strand
TAGACGTAGCCTACTGTCTGCACACACACACACACACACACACACACACACACACACACACACACACACCGTGTTGTGTCCTTCTTCCTCAACCAGGTGCAAACACTCCACTATTTGATAATCCATGAAGTGGACAACAGTGGAAAAAGGAAACAGTGGCATTAAAAATCCGTAATAATAGTTTTACTAACCTATAGCATAAAAAATATAACATATTTCAACAAATAAATGAGACCGTGCTCTCAGTCAACAAATAAACATGTTACTCACAAATATTACCTGTTACCTTGAGGTAAACGTTCCTTGCAGTACTGTTAGCGCTTTAGCTCCCATAAATAACACAAAGGTAAATGTAGCCCAACAGTACAAATCATCTCTTTTTCCTTTATCTGTCTCTCTCTCAGTCACACACTCCAAAAAAAGCCAAACAAAACACACACACACACACACACAAATGCCTCATTCAAATCTCACTGTCTGTTTTGAATAGTCAAAGCAGCACAGGATGCAAAAGTGAGATCATATTCAAAGTTATTCATATTTTACTCAAACATCTGTATCTCTGGGGCGTGTGTGCAGCCAAACACTGTTAAACCTACAACATTCAAACCTGTCAAACTACGAACCTAATACAAATATTGTTTTAGTTAATAAGAACAGGAGAGAATTCATGATCATAGCTCAGAGGAAGTATCTTCCTGTAATAAATTCTGTCTCGCAGCTTGGGCACAAGTCCAGGCTGCTTGCTTTTAAAAAAAAAACTGTTTATATTGCAGTCTGGGTAATGTCCACAGGCTGGTGCCGAGGGGTTTACAGATGGCAGGGATGCAGAAGGGGAAGGTGAGGGTAAGCAGTCATCATGTTTGGATGATGGGATGACGTAAAATAGCTTTCAGCACCTGTTTGCAGGACTTACTATTAACATTCGAGCTTTGGTTTGGTGGCACAGTCGAATTAATCTCTCATCCCTGTGATAATGGTAACTCTGGGTTAGAGGGTTAACTACTTCGGGCCGGGAAGCTGACTGCTAACACGCTAGCCAGCAGCAGGTCACACACTAGCACTAGTGAGGGGTCTATTTTTCTCTGACTCAGTTGTTAACAAGAAAACAAGTTCACTCTTTATTTCAGTTTTGCTATTTTATGTCTCATCTGGGCAAACTGTTCCTCTTTTGCGGAAGCGGTTAAATAAGAACGAGTGGCGCAACATCTTACTTCACTTCAGAAGGTCAGCGCTGTCAGGCCAGTTTGCCAACCGCATGACTCAAGTTTCACCATAGTTGAACTCCGCTGTGGAGAACAAAATCATTTTAACTCTTTTTTATTACTGTTGTGCCTTTACTGTAGCTAACTCTGAGTCCACGGGTGTCCATGTTGCTGTGTTCTTGCTGTATTAGTTTTCTGTCCAGGAAAACACTAAAAGCATTATGCAGGCTATGTTCTACTTTTACAAATGCATATATAATCACATTATGGTTTAAACAAGGAAAAACTGAATTAAATTATATTACTAATAATAAGTTGATCAGACAGTTGCTTAAAACTGTGAGATAAAACATAAAATAAACATATGTAGCTAAATGTGGAAAAAAACCCTGAAACTTAAATGACCTTTGAAAACCAAATTTACTTTATTTAAAGATGATTTTCATAATATTTACATCAGTGGCTTAGCTGCTGTCAGTATTGCTGAATGAGTGAATGACTATGAATGAAAACTGTCAGTGGGATTATCTGCAGGTCAAATGCAGGCAGGACTAAAGCACAACTTGTGTGTGTGTGGGTGTGTTTATCTGACATGTGGTAGTGCAAGCAGAACAGACACAGGGATTAAAGACAGGAAACAGACTGAAGCCCTCTCCACATCTGTACACAAACACACATGCACTGCAGTTTGCTCATCTTCTGTATAGTGCATTTGTGTTTTGAACTAGAGTGTATACGCACACACACGCACATATACATAGATGCGACGCACTCTCTTCCTCATATGTATCATATGTGGCAGAGGTGCAACCCACCCATCACACATGTTGACGTCATCAATCTGTCATGTTTTTTTGTTGAGTGACAGAGATAGGCACAGTGGTTACTAAGGAGACGAGCGGGCAAATATGACTGGTGATGACAGGTAAAGACAAACAACAACATACACCCACGTGCGCATGCAGATATATGCTAGCATACACACACACACACACAAAACCTTTTACAGCATGAATGTAAAGACAAACCACACTGAAATCATGTTGACCTGTGTCCAGCTATTTCCCTTTTCATTTTCCCACCAAACAACATGAAGGGAAGCTGACCAGCGGTGGGGTGGGGGGAATGGGGGGAAAAGGGGGAAAGGAGAGGAAGACAGGAGATGAGTGGGGGAGGAACGACAGGAAGCGGAGTGTCCTTGTTAATGTGACATGGTCACATTTAAGTGATTGAATTTCCTCCCTCTGTGTGTGTGTGTGTGTGGATGAGTGTATAGAGATGAGTCAATTGCCCAATTGCTCGACAGCCGACAAGACTAGACTTACACAACACACAACTGAAACATTTCCTTCCTTACCCCCCAGTGTGCCCGTTACAGGCACAGGATGAAACTCAGGGCTCGAGGTGTTATCACAATCCTCCACAGTACGACACGGATGAATCATGTTATGTCCTGTTTTGTTGTAATATTACACAAGCTTTCTCTTCCTGCCTCTTTGCCTCCTGCTCTCATGTTGTACTCAGCTGTTGCAATATATAACAGAGAAGTCAAAAAAAACTTAAGCCTTGCGAAGCCTCATGGAGACATCTGAATCCTTCAACTTACCTTTCATTTTCTCAATGGGTTGAAAGTTTCATCTTTTTTCTTTTTTTTTATCAGATCACTTTCATAATTTACATGTTTCACCATTTTACACACAGTTTTTTTAACGTTCGGTATGTCCATGAATTTGATGGAGTTCTTTACCAAACTAGTGGAAGTGTTTCCTAAAAAGCCTGTCAGTGAATAATACTGGAGAAAGAAAAAACAATCAACCATACTGTATATGGTGGCTCAACAGGAGGGGAGGACTTGTGAGTGTGCTGAAAGGAGCAACCAACAGACCTCAGGAGCTTGATGAAGCAGTGCTAAGTCGTTTTGTAAACAGGGCTTATGTGGCATTGCCAGATGAGGAGACAAGGTTCACACAGCTGAAAAAAAACATTTTGAAAACTAAAGGTATCCTCTCAGCTCACAGGATACCTTTAGCTTTCAAAATGTTTTTTTTTTATTAATTTCAGCTCAAATTAATCTGAAAAGAGTGCTTGGATTTTCTTGAAATAATCAGATATCAGTATCCAAAGATGCTGCCCTCTGGGTGATAAAAAGACAAAAAGATATCAGATTAGATATTAAAAAATGGATTCAATGGGGAAACACATTTTGGCGGTCTTTGAGACAGAGATGAAAACAGTTCAGTAGCATCATGCCTGCAGTTTACATGTCTGCATCTTAAGCCGGAACGGTGTCAGGGGGCGCCACAGGAGGTGTACCAGAGTGGCTTCGTGCATGTAAACCTGATTGCCAAATGATAAAACATTAATAAAGAAAAAGAATTAAACAATGTCTTTGTCAAAATTTAGAGGCAGCAACCTTTGGAGGATGGAGGACCCAAAACACCGCATACCCCTCAAAGGCTGAAAAGAAATAAGATGCCTGGTCTATGCGCTATACATATATTTACAAAATCTTCCTTATTCTCTCTTTGAAAAGTGATTCATGAAATTTAATCTTGGCTCGCAATGAAGCACGCACGTGGAGGATCTACCCGTTGCATCCTTTCAGTGAAAAGAACACATTTCTCAGCTGCATTTGAAGGAGCCCTCGAAATGGGACAGCCTTATCACAATGACGCAATACCTCTCTAAATGCTGCCTTCGAGGGATGTGGGCCCGGAACTGAGACAGTGCTAACGTGAGCTAATCCGTTTAATGTTTTAATCCGTTTTTTAATATTTGCTCAAAAAAATAAGACAGAACTATGCAGATGTGTTGTTTAATATTATTTGAGCTATATCGCCACGTTAGATACTCACTAAGATGGATGTGTTTCTACATTTACAGTGGAACAAGACAGATCAAATGTTTACAGTTTTATAAGATTGACTCCAAAGCACAAAAAAAGAAATAAGAAAACTAAGGAGAAGATGGAGGCGAGGGCTGCACTCCCATGACTCTGATGCTAGCATTTTATTTTTACTGCTATGAATCAGTGTACTAGGACATATTGCTTTTTTCAGCACAGGAAGCCCACAGTAGTGCATAGGGCAGGTGATTCAAATGCACATATTGGAATGACATTTTCATCACTAATTAAATAGCTAACAAGCCAGTCTCTGAGTGGGCTACTCTAAAACTCACACACATCTTCAGTCCTGTGAAAAATATGTTTTATTTTGGCGTTACGTAAGTATCTCTGTAACATTTCAGTAGGTTTTCAGTGGTTGTAAACTTTTGTTTTTGTTTTTGTTTTGTATCGTGCGATGATTCCTCCAGACAATCTTATAGGACACATAGAATTACATCTAAAAAGACTGTGTTGGTGTCACTTCCTCATGTGTTCATAATGTTCAAGATTAATAGAGGGTAACTTATAGGGTAAAGACAGGAAGCAAGTATTAAAATTGCAGCATAAAAACAATAAGCTATGATTTTACAATAGTAACAGTTGCAACAGCTTATGATAAACTAAGCAAACTGTATTGTGCTGTAGATGTGAATCTGTCACCAATACTCTCATCTGCCAATATAATTCCTGTTATTATTCCTACAAACCTGAATGAACTGAACTTTACAGTTCCTTTGTTAAACAAAGGTCAAATGGCCCTTCGCTGTTCCACAGTGTCACATTGTCTTGAAATCACATTTTCATTTTGTTCAATGTAATTGTACAATATCCTCTATTTTCTGTCATAACAAATCAGACTCCATCTGTATTTCAGATGTGAGGGCTGATTCACATTTACTGGACCTCTCAGCTAATCTCATTGAGTTGCGGCTGATATGACATGATACTTTGCTCTTTTAAAGAACACTGCATTATCCACATCGACTTTGCTATGGATACCCAATGGCTGTTTATGCTGCGAGCAATACCGCCCATGCCCTTTCTTTTCTTATCGTCTATAAATAACCACCCCTTGGAAAAGAGCAACTTTTGGACAATATTTACAGAACGGTGGAGCTGTTAGATACAGGATGTTATATAATTTTGAGGGCGGACCACATTCTGGGAACCAAAGATAGTTTGAGTGATTTTATTTTTTAAAGAGGACTGTATCATCCATATCCAATATGTCCCAGTAACCAGTTCCCATTTTCGCTGCAGGGGAAATGCCTCCTCCCTCAAAATGTTTTCCATGATTTATGCCATATTCGTCTCAGCGTTGCACTTTATTACAAGTGAAACTTGCAGTTGCCAGGAAACACTTGATAATAAATTTGGCCACATGTATCATTTTTCGGTCTCTTACTGGAAATATTACCCATTTTCACTGTACTTGAAAACTTATTTGTTTATCACATTCAGGAAGGCACTGCAGTAAGCTTTTAATACCTCGCTACATTTTCAGATCCCAAATATCTAAATCCCAAGGAGAATAAAACACTGGAAATGTTGTTGGAACAGTACAGTCCAACACCTACTCAGTCCATCAGTCATACACCGAAGCTATTCTTCAGTTTCTAAGAAACTGTGTTTTCTTTTTTTGGCACTCAAGTCTTGAGAGTGAGAGAATTTCACTGTAACTTCCCCTCTTCTAACTGCTGTTATCTTCTCTAATTGTGCAAAGACAAGAGTCTCCTCCTACAGTCCCACTGGGATAAGTTGTGAGGGAAAAAACACAGCATGGAGCACTGAAATGAGAAAATACTGATGACAAATAGAATTTTTTATTTTTATTTTTTTACATGATCATTGAAAAAATAATAATTTTGGCTGTAAATGAACCAACATTTACAACAATCAGTACTAGTCCTTACGTTACTATTTCTTTTAAAAAAAAAAAAAAGAAAGAAATTTTACATATTCAAAACACAATGACTTATACAATATAGTTCCTTTCCTACTGCTGCTGTTCATCTGCTCCAATTAAGAAATCTAGTGAACTGAGTACATTTACACTGCTCTGGTTTTCATCATTATTGTGTGCTTATATAATCTCATATCTCTATATTACCAATCATCCCCACAGTTCACCCATATACTCACACATCTCTGTGTCAGTACTCCTGTATGGAAGATCATTAGTTGTGTTCATTGCAACAGTGTAAAATTGGCTCACTTTAAATGTTTTGATTTGAGTGAACTAAGAATGATGTACAACTGACCAACAACATCTGAATTTTATTAAATTACAACATAGCTAAACTCATCTCATGTCAGCAGCTTGGTTCACTCCTGATTTATCATGGTCAGGAGTGAAAACAGGACCATTGGAAAAGTGGCCTGACCTCTTAATTCAAACTATGTGAGCACGGCTAAAGCTGTAAAAGAAACAGAGCCACTATTGTTGTCTCTATATCTCAGCGTGTTGGAAAGCCAGCTTTCCTAACAGCTGAGGATAAACATACTTCTCACAGAGCGCTGTAACACCAAGCAAACGGCACAGATTGAGTGTAAGAATGCAGTGTGTCTGGATGGTGGCCTGGTTTGGCCGCAGCCTCACTATGTGTCTGCACAAGCGTGTGTGATGGGGACTAAACAAGATTTATGACTTCTTTTTTTTTTCTGTTGCGGAGGAGTGGAGGTTCATTATCTATGCTGACAGATGAACACTCACTTCCCAGTATTAGAGTTTCAATCACAAATATTTGATACTAGATTCAATATGATACATTTTTCTTGATGAGTTTTGATGGACACCAAAGGTCCATATTATATTACGTCAAAAGTGAGACATAAAATATTTATTTAAAATGGAATAAGAGCTTCTGAAAAGCAGCAACAAAAAGCTCAGAAGTGGTTCAGATTTATTGCTTTTAGTGAGGCGAGTTCAAATACAGTTGACCGTACTGCGCATTTTTGATTCTGCTTCAATGTTGCATTTCACTTTCCTTCTCCTCCCCTCCCTAACACCCCTTCTATCCTCTCCTCTCCCTCTGCTCATTCCTTCCATCCATCCTCCCTCTCATTGCCTTTCCCCTCCAATTCCACCTCTTCTTCTTCCTCCCGAGCCGATGTCACCAGAGACAGAGTCATTACCCCAGCCGCAAAAACCGGGCCAAGTGTCGCTCTGTGATGTTGAAATGAATGACTGAAGCCCCGTGGAGAGGACAGGGGTAGAGATTGAGGGGATGTGTTGCTGTGTGAGAGGCAGAAGAGGAGTGACTGAGAGTGTTTAAAAGACAGAGTGAGAGTATGTCAGCAACAGAGGGAGTTTGGACAGAGATGCATTTGCTCAACTATACCCCCAGCCGCTCATCTGACTCCCCCGTTTCCTCTCTATCTCTCTGATTACAATTGCAAAATCATGGAACACCACTTGATTTTAATTTTGATATTGTAACGACAGTCACGAGAGGATGACAGCTTGTCCGGAAATAGTCTTTGTGCGTAGTACGATGTTGAGTTATTTCAGTGTCAGAAGCACCCGGGCGATGCTGATGTATGTAAGAGGACTAAAAGAGGCAGTTACATTTGTTGCTCTTAACCTGAATGATTTCGATGGGGTTGTGTATTTTATAAAAGGTATTTTAGTGATTCAGCCTATTCTCTCTTTTAAGAAAGTCATTGTAAGATTTACAGCATTGTCAGTAAGAAACTAAAGAATGTTATGATGTTTTCACTTGGGTTTTGTGTACCCACACATCGTTTCTTGCTATTATGGTTTAATGATGAACATGATTTTTTTTTTTTTAAACTTACTGCAAAGAAAGCATCTCAGAAGACGACGACAGTGATATAAAGGGAAGGATACGTGAGGGGGAAACACAGATGAGCTAATAGCATGAGTTTGATTTTAAGCCAGACCAATGATGTACCTCTAGGGATGACAGTGATTGTTGTTGGACAACTACCTTGGTCCAGACTGAAAAATCTCAGAAACTATAGACTGCCTTGGACTTTAGTGCACACATCGATTCTTCTCCACCCCAAAGACTAACAGTAATAACTGTGGTGATCCGCAGATTTTTTTTTTTTTTTTGCTTTATGGCACAAATGTTTAATTTCTCCAATAAGCCTAAGGGCTGCAACACATGGGGCTGCCCTATAATCCTATAATTAAGAATATCCCTGACTAACTGGTCACATCTCAACCATTGGTCCACTAAATGCCTTGTGACACTTTTACAGCCTGAAGTATTGCCAACTTAGTGCATTTGTTGCTATATTTTGAGATTTATCTTTTTATTTTTTCAAATAAGATCAGGTGAAAACTTTCTATATGGCTGTTTAGGGCTAACCGTCTAGTTTCAGGCCCAGCCATCAGCTTGGTGTGTAGTGAAGTAGTGCTTTGAATAACAAATTAAACTACTTTGGTTAAAGGTATGATTATTACTAAAGGAGGCAGAGGGATAACTAAACATAAGATGAAGACAGAGCAGGCAATTGCTCTACCTGCTGAGCTAAAGAAGTTAGCAGGTTTGGATAAAATGTAAACAAGACAGAAGCCAGCCACCAGAAATGAAACACTGCAGCACATCAGCGTAGCAATAAAAGCTCTGTTAAGAACACTGACACGCCACAGGGCTTTTAAATTAGCAAACATTAGCGTGCTAACATGCTAAACTAACATGGTAAACAGTGTGAACATTAAACCTAATTAACAACAGGGTGGTAGCATGCTGACTTTAACATTTAGCTGAGGTATAGATTATAGATCTTGAGCTGCGTTCACAGTCATTTCCCTTAAGAAGTCACCGGAGGTTCATTAATATTCTATGAAGCTGAGCGACCTGAGGCTCAAACTTATGTGTCAGTGTAACCGACAAGTGGCTGACCACGTCTCAGCTTCTATCACACGCACTGCCATCAGAAGCTACATGCCCATCTACTGCAGCAAATGATTATATACTTAAATTTGGTGGAGCGCTCTGCTCCTGAGGGCTCCCTGGTGAATCTGAGCAGTGGCGTGGAGTTCAGTGGCACAGGGAAGATAAATGAGACAATTAAACAGCGCTTGATGGCACCTCAGTGACTAATGGCTTTTCCTCCCTGCCTGTCTGAGCACAGACAAACACAGTAGTAAGAAGCAAGGAGAGTGTGTGTTGCACTGACGGACAAATGCATGTGTGTTTAATATGCTCGAGCTCATGTGTGTGTCTGTTTGTGTTTTTTGTGAGGTCTGGTTTGTTGCAGGAATTCAACTGGCACATAGCCAAACACTTGTAGACACCAAAACAGTGACACTGAGATACCAGTTGATATGAAGGAAACAGAACGTATGGTTGCACGGTTCTGTGAATGACCAAGTGAAGCATACGTAAGATACTCATGTTGATCGCACTGAGGTGCACCGATGAACAAGGGGATCTGGTAAAAGTGGGACTAAATCACAAGAAGAGACATTTTCAGAGTTGAGTGTGTTTGTCAGCATCGTCTGCTAACTTGCCTACAACAGCCAAGGATTTCATTAGCTAGCTCATTGGGGTTACTGGTGGCTTCAGAAAAAAGACTTGATCAGGACTGACATGTCTGCTTTGTGGTTTTTCAAACTGTAAAAAAGCAAATCTTAGTGGTAGCAGAGTGATCAGCTTCTAACATGAGAAACGGATGCCTGTTTTAATGTTGTGGCTGATTGGCATATATCCACTTGACCTGTCAGGTCAACAGAACATGGATATGATCACAGGCCTTGCTGTGATCATATGTATGCTGCCCTGATCCCAAGATATGAACCAGTCTTTATTTCTCAGTTGCATTCTATATTGATGATCACTGTGTTTATAATAGTGCTATTTAAAGGTTTTTGATATATTTGCTATATAAATAAAGATGTGCTAACTTACCCTACAGTGACTACAGTCTGTGTGTGTTCCAGTATGTGCCAGTTATAGGGTGTTGGGCTTTCCTGCGGTTACTTCCTGTTGTATACCCAGTTAAAGGCTAGCAGTCCACTGAGAGTGGACAGATAGGACAGTCATGTGGTAATTAGCTCTGCTCATTAAAACTGACCTCAGGCTTTGTTCTGCCATCTGGATACCCTGTCCTACCTCCTGTTAGACATGTGTGCGTGTCGGTGTCTGAGGATGGCGGACATGATTTACTTGGATGAAAGATGACCCCCGTGGTTTATACAATATCTCCCTTTTCTCTACATCTACTGATCTGTGTCTTCATAAAATATCATTTGGTAGACATATTAGAGGTGCTCTGTCCTTGGAAATCAAAAGGACACAATGGAGGATTTTGGCATTACTTTACTTTTACCTTGTTTGTTTCAAAACTACTAATTTCAGTCTTTTACATTTTAGTTTTAATTTGTGAACATGATTTTACTAATACACTAATCACTTATTTTGATTTCTTACTACAAGCACTATTGGGCTGTAGTGAATGAAGAATGCTGTGCACAGAACAAGCTCAAATTACACCTAAATAAGATGCATTTTGTTGTAAACCACACGTATGGCAGAGACAGAAAATTGCCATCTCTGCTCATCACATTTTTGAAATTCATTAGAGAAAAGAAATTCACTAGGGCATTGTTAGAGAGTGCACAGTCAGGTGGTTTTTCAATTATGTTTTTAAGTGTGAGGGAGATGCACACGTGGTTGGTTTAGAGAGGAATGCAACAAATGTGCCATATAAAATGCTGATCTGTCCATCAGGTGACTCAAAGGTCTTTGGGTTGAATTCCTGCAACAAGCAGCGTGTCCAAGTCAAATCAATGTTATCTGTGTGCAATGTGAAACAACAGAAAACTGCCATGTCTACATAATTTAGACTGTCAACTAATTATGAAGTCTGAGGTTTTATGAAGATCAATTTCCCACTTTACAGTCAATGGTTTCCTTGTGCCTCAATACAATATGAAAAGGACAAATGAAGAATTGTCAAAGTGGCTTTGTGGATGTTGTGCATTTAATTGTATATGACAATGAGATGATTTAGACACCTAAGCTAAAAGTCTTGCATATGGTACTTCAAATGTTTAGTTTGTCAGTGAATAATAATAAACAAAAGTAAAGCACATGAAAAACAGAACAAGTCAACCGGAGTTGTGTGTCCTTGTTTATAAGAGGATTCAGAGTAAGTCGTTCTCGCCTGTCATAAATTGTTGTGAGTAGGAGCATCATCTAATGGACAAGTGTGGGGTGAGCAGTGAGTCATACCACTCTGTTCACAAGAACCCCATTTTCTGTCAGATCCTGTGTGTGTGTGTATGTGTGTGAGAGTGAGAGAGTGAGGGAGAGAGAGAGAGAGAGAAACAGAGAGAAACTGAGACAACTGACGTAGACAAGTAAGAAATATGCATGTCTCCAGCATAGTTAAGTAGGCATAGGTGGTAGTATAGATGTGTGTGTGTGGTAAAGAGAACAGTAGGTTTGTTGAGCAGCTCTCTGCAGGACAAAAGCGTCTCTCTGAGACACGTCTATAGCTGATTATGCAGACTGCAGACGGCATTAACAACATAGTTCACATTTTATACATGCTACACACTCAAGGATTTATTCATACATGTGTTCCAGTTCACACTGACTGCTTATCCAAAACACAGCCTTAGTATATTGTATCATTGTATATTGTACATGTGCAATGTAATGTAAATATATGCATGTCCAGTCTAATAGTATGCTGTTCCCTATATGGGATTTTACTGGAAAATACAAATTTCTCATATTTTAGGATGAACTTAATTGATAAATTTTCTCATTTAACAACATGGGTGAAAGTTTTTTTGAGACCCTTCAACCGAATAGTTTTTTTTGTCAGATGCCTGAAGAGATGACGTGATACATATGATGTACAAATCAAAGTATATTTTTGGCAGAATTTTTGCCTTTTCTTCTTACCCCTGTAAATGCCTGCTGACTGTTCAGATTTACCTACAAGGAAACACTATGACATGAAAAATGTTACCAAACCCCAAAGTCAAAACAAGGACTGGACATCATAAAAAATAATCAGTAGTACTCAAAAAATTACAAAACATGAAGCACCTGAATAAAACTGAAATGAAACATCCATTTTTAACAGTTTTTACTTAAAATGTAGCACACAGCTTCATAAAACAATAATGTAGCACGTCAAACTGCCTCAAAAACATCATGTTACACACACATGACAAAACATAAGAGAACAAAAATATAAGACAGACACTTACAGCATTTAAATAATTGTGAAAGACAAATGAAAACAGACATAACATGAAATGTACCGGACTTAATATTACTAAATTAAAACTAATTCTTTTGAGATTAGGAGGCAGAGCATAAGTCTAGTATGGTTTATGATCCATGTGCTAAAATTCACTTAAGTTACCCAAGTTATTTAAAATGTAGACATGTGCTCTGAAACTCCTTCTAGCATCATTTACATGTGATTCAGATGGCGTGCGAATCACTGCCGACTGGATGCATTCAAAAATAACCAGGTTAGTGTGTGCGGTGTGTGTTCGTGTG
>OMNW01018832.1:0-13571 GCA_900303245.1 Selene dorsalis | reverse complement strand
GGTGGGGGGGGGGGGGGGGGGGGGAGACTTGCATACTAAAAGGAGGCAAGTCAGTGTCAGTATGACGAACTGTTGCTAAGCAGTGGTGGTTGCTAGGTGGTGGAAGGGGGAGGGGAGACAGGTTTGCAGTCAGTGATGGAATCTGAGGACTTAACCCTGTTCATGTTGTGTGTGTGCACGTGTGTAATCCTTTAGATTTATTTGCTTTAAGCAATGATACCGCAGTGTGTGAGGCAGGAAAAAATGCTATTTCTCCCTTAGAAAGATTGCACTTTTGGAGGTATATCAATTTTTTCAACAACAACAAACATCATCATAAAAATATAAATGAAAAAGGAAGTTGTATCTCAACTCAACCTTGAAGCACTGTCTGATGTATGAGACGAGTGACTGCGATTAAATGAGCCAAAAAACTTAATGTTTCATGATCTTTTAGAGCTGTAGCTAATGTATAACTCATTAAAAAACTGACAAAAAAAAGCTGTCTAGCAGCGTCAGATTCAACAATGGAAGTATGAGTCATTTTTTTGTCTTCTGGTGCAGATTCATCAAAGGGGGCTGCAGAAACACACGGTGGGAACACACAGAGTGAAACCAGCACACTCCTCGGCTTTCCCCAGGACGATTACTGTATTATACGCAGCGGGGGAAAGCCTCACAGTTTGATGGCTTCCCTCTCAGTGCGCTCTGATACGCTCTGGTGTTTCCTGCATTTAGAAAAAAATAAAAAAATCTTTTTAAATTCATCATCAGGTGCATGACAAGAAGTAAAGTGCATCCCTAGCTGGTGTTGCTCTCGTCAGATCTGGTCAGATCCAGTTGGGTGAAAGACATGGTGGGGGGGTTGGTGGGGCGAGACACAGGCAGCCATTTGTAGTCGAGGTCCTGTGATGGAGGATCCAGACTCCAGTCGTAGTTGTTTAACAGGTACATGCATGCTTCCTGCCAGCAGAATACACACAAAACAACCCTCTTTATAATGGCGCTGGACAAATTGTGTTTTCAGTATCCCTGCTACATTGATAAAATCAAAACTTGCATTGGGGGGCATACGTGACAATTGTCTCATTTTACAGCAGAGCCCAAACAAAATGATAAACTAAAAGGCACTTGGCAGAGCAAGAGTCTAAATGGGTTTCCAACTTACAAAGCTACAGCCTCCATAATGTCTGTTTGTATGCATGTATTTGGAAATGGCAACGCAACACCTTTTAGCAGCCAAGCTGAAATGGAACATTGGATCCTTTGGACCTGGTGGTAATGACGCATATTATGAACAATTCTTAGTTTTATACAAAACAAACGATTATAGATGATAACCAATTCCCATTTATGGCACAGAATCACTTTTGTTTTATAACGTTTTCTCTTGAAGTCATTTCTTTAGAAGAGATCACTGTATGCAGTCTCACTTTGCACCAAGACCTCACTAATTAACGCTCCATCTTCACCCTGTTTTTATGTAAAAGCTGAACTCTGGCACCACAAGACAGTGAAAAAAAAACTGAATCTGTTCCATTTCAGTCGACATACTAACTGCACAGCTTCATGGCTGGTGATATCATAGACAGTGTGCAACATTGGCTGATACTCAGCGACTGGGTCGACCAATCGCATCCACCAGTGGCAGCCGGCTGCCCCGCCTCCCTCCACTTTATGAATGAAGATTTTCCTGATGGAGGGGGAGGAGCAGGATGAATGAACAGGGAAGGAGGAGGAAGGAAAGAAGTGAGGGAATGGAGGAAGGATGGTGATGGTGGGGGTGGGGAGAGAGGACGAAGGGGGGAAGGATGAAGCGAGGAGGCGATGAGTCACATCTCTGACCCAAAGCCCTGCGGTCTACTTTTTACTCTGGTCACGCCCTCCTGTGTGTATGTGTGTGTGTGTGTGTGCGTGATAGCATGTGCAAGTGGTCAGCCTGCTCGGAGCCAATCAGACACACTTAAAAACAGCCAAATGATGTGGTCATTTAGCTATTACAGAGCAGGCTACAGTGAGAAATGAGCTCCAGTGTGTAAATCATCAGTGCAAAAGAGACCATAACAAGGTGATGGTTGTGTGTATTCTTCTCTTACATTACTGGGTCAGTCAGTGCACATGCTGCTCAGAGCTGCACAGAGGTACAACAAAGATAAGGAGAAGGGGTGGGGTCGACCTCTGTATGTGAAATTCATTGACTTACTGTGTCTACAGTGACTGGTGGAAAGATGGTGGTCAGCCAGTGTGAAATGAAACATTAATCATGACCTGTATGTGGAGTGTGATAAGGAACTAGACTGGATTAGATGACTATATAATGGTTGAGCTTTGAAAATGTAATTAAATGGAGAATAAAATTTAATTACACAAAAATCTAATCAAAATAATTGAAATAACCAAAAATGACAGTATGCTGTAATAGAAGTGGGTGTCATGAAATTAAAAATAAGGATGTATATTAAATCAAATATTTTATTTAAATTAAAAATCTTTAGAGAGTTCGCTGGGACCTGTGTTGTAAAAACGAGTAACTGCAGCCTAGGAATAGATTTGATGTAAATAATATTTAAACACAGTATTTAATAAACTACAGGGTTTGAATATAGTCACAAAATTACTAAAATAATGATATGATGCTATTGTGATTAATACTGTAATGCACTTGCAGTGTTGGCACAGATGGTTCTTTGAACCTTGGTATTTATTTATCATTTATTCAGATTTATATTTATGTTGTCTTAGGAGAACAAATATAGCAGTGTTAGTAAAGGCATGTGCATCAATTGGCTGTAAATGCAGCACAGCATGGGTTAATAAATGTCATTAAAATTACAGCATTTCTACTGTCGACAGCCCATAATGGAAAGAACATGTCTTTTAAAAGGGAAGATGACTACCCATTGTGCACTTGGAGAGCAACAGTATGAGAGCAATGTTGTGCCCACATTATCCCATTCATGCCACTTGCTTTAGCAAAAAAAAACAAAACAAGCATCCTCTGGTTATCGAGGATAAGTAATCCAGTTTTGAATAATGAGATATGATTGTGTCGCTGAACAATGAGAGCTGAATGAGGAGACGGCAGATCATTAAACCACTGTGAACATTTCACCTGAGCTCTATTCAAGCAGCCCTAACATTTACAGTGAGTCATGGGTATGTATGTGTGTGTGTGTGTGCGTGTCTGCGTGCAGGACTGAGTCATCCCTCACTCATGCATTTTGGATAGATTGCAGTAACACCCCCATCCATATTACGTGTGCATGTGTTGATGTTTGTGCTCTTTAATAATCTGAGAAGAAGAACATATATATGCTGTCTACATGAGCCACCACAGTAGGTTAAACAGTTAGTTAAGGGTCTGACTCAACGGATGTGGACTGCTGAGATAAGCCTCTTATTGGCTGACTGGTGCAATCTGCTTCCTTCCTGCTGCTCTCTTGGTTGGACTTTCTTGCTATGTTCATTGACAAATAGCAGCAATAAGCTGTTGACGCGCTGTGAATGGCATGAATGAATGAATGAAATCATCGAAACAAGACTGTGCAGACCACTGGCTCAAAGTAATATGGATCTATATTTTCTTCATCGTAAAGCAAGTTAGACAACATATGAACACATGGAACCATATTGTGCCCTCTTCTTTATTGTAATGCTGCAGCAAGACGTAGGCTACTGATGCCCAAGACAAATTGATGACATAATTGCTGTGCTGTAATGTTTCCCCACATCGTGGATGTGTGACATCTTGTCAACCACAGCCAAATGTGTTAATATAATTTATATTACACAACACTGTAATTCAAGAGCAATGTTATAACTTTATTTGTTGTTTTTGACTTAGCTTAGTTAGCAAGCTAAAGCTGATAAAAACCTACAAGCCACTCTAGATATTTCAGCCATTAGGCACCTGCTGAAAACAAGAAACCATTTTTTGTCTACCTCTTTCTTAAAACTAATTTTGAGAGATAACGCTGCCTCCTTTATGAATATAAACTATGGTAGGACTTAGCAGACAGTCAATCAAGTTAAAAGATTTGACTTTTTTGGTTGCAACAAAATACATTATTTAACAAGTTAATTCATTTTTATCAGATTTCTTTATTCCACAAAGTTTGGCTGTGATTACTTAAAATCAGAGGGAATCCTTAAAACCCAGATCCACAGACAGTTAAAACTGTGGGGATTCACCGGCCCACAGTGGTTATTGTCAAGTTGGTGTAACCCCTGAACTCCCAAGTTGCAAGACTCACAACACATACTACATACATAGACACCTACACACTCTTGTTCCCCATGGGAACACCCCTACACAGGAAATAACCCCCTCATTATCCTGTTGTCACACCTGTAGCACACCTGTCTTGTTCTATCTTGTTCCATACAGGCTTTGTGTACACACACACACACACATACACACAGTGTGTGTGTGTGTGTGTCCTGTCTCCTGAGTAGGTTGTATATGCAACAGTGGCTATGGTAAATGCTGCCATGGGGAAGGACAGGTGGTTTACAGGACAGAACAACCTGTACCCAGACTCTCCACTTGATATCTTTAATAAAGTCTCTCACACACACACCCTCTCTCTCTCATACACCCATGTACACACACACACACAAGCATTTCATCATTCCCATGAGCAGTGCTCTATTTACTGAATGATTGGGGGATGGTTCACCTCTCTCCCTCTCTCTCTGTCACTGCTGGTTCACTGCACATAACAAGTGCATGATAATTTTCTTACTTCGGCCAAATAGAGGGTAAATTGTGGGTTTCTCAGCAGTATGGGGCTAAAGAATTTATATTTTCAAACATATCAATGACAATTCACTTCAGAAGGTGAGTCTAGTTATATTGCTCTAAATACATAAATACCAGATAAATAAGGACAACCTGTAACTCACATAATACGATATCATACTACTAATCCTACCTGTGAAACTGTGGACCATTTTCAGCTTTGTTGCACCTTCAAATTTGACCAGATATCTCAAAATAATAAATGCAGCTCAGCTCAATCATCATCTTATTGTTTCTGATACCTCTTCTTAATGTCTGTTTTTCTAAAAAAACATTCATAGATGCAACACAAAGCCCTAAAGTGAAAGGACTTTTTGTAGAATCATTTATGTGTTTGTGCGTGACAAAGATATGGAGTCACCTTGAGGAAGACATCGGTAAGTTTAGATCCAATGCAGCTCCTGGATCCACTGCCGAAGGAACACAGAAAGTGCTCCTGGCCTGCATTCCTGCACATAAAAAACAAGAGCACATGCAGAAATCAGTAATATGACATGGCTACATTTTTAATTTATCTGACACGTGTTTTTGTTTATAAATCAGACTGTTCAGTGATGTCTGGCAAAAAAAACTGGATTCCATTCATGGCTGTTCGTTAAACCGAATAATGAGGGCTTCATGAAAAACTGTCAAAGGAGGCATTGTCATCCACAGGATGATCATCAGATGTGACATCATATTAAAATCAGATGATGGTGACATGTTGGTCAACATGGTCTCTCGACCAATCACAGCCAAGTAGCCACAGGTTCATAGATCACATCATTTATAAACGTACAAAGAAGTGATTGAATCTTTCACTGGTCAAACTGTGCTCTGTTTAAGATGATAAAATGTTTCAGTTTTCTGGGATTCAATGCAAACACCTTTAGTATTCATATATCCTCAAATATATCTCCAAAGTATTTTTTATTTTTTATCAGCGTAAGAATTTAAAGGCGTAAAGAATTTAAAGGTGTAAACAAACAAATGTTATGTTTATTTATTATATCTCACCAAATCTACTATGTATCCTTGAGGTTACTGAACAAGTGGAATATATTTCCTTTGAAAAGCAATTTTTTAAAGAGGAACTATGCAGGATTTATAGCTAAACTATGCTACATTTTTACCTTAATTACCTTAATTTAACAGCTTTGGAGTAATTGTGATGGTTTAATAATTGGCTTAACTTGTTAGGAGGGAGAATGGAGGCTCTGTTCCTTCAACGTGCCTGTCACTTATTGCGTCTCTTGGCTGAAAACCAACCTTGCAAGATCGGGGCTGCCATCCCGGTGTCCCAGCCCTTGTCTCTGCGCACACAAACGCGCCCCGTAAAATGTAATCTCTTGTTTATGACAGATTAAACTACACAAATATACACGTCGTAACATCGTATAATTGATTTCTCGCTGGCAAAACAGCGGAAAAGTGACTGGACTTACATAGTTCCTCTTTAAATAATTTTAAATCCTGCACATCACTGTTGCAGTTTTCCTTCACTGTCTTTGCAGGCTAACTATGTTACCTCCATTAGCTTCCAATCAGTGGAACAGTGTAGAACCAGTGGTGAAAAAATATGTACCATGCAGATACAAACCTAACAGTTTGGTACCTTTAAAATTAAAAGTAGAACCTATCTAACCTTTGACCTCTCTGTGGTATGTGAGCCAATCTGATGACAAGCTTTTCGTTTGGGATCAAGAGAGAATGACCTAAACTCTGAAGAGGAATGAACAAGCCTGAAGTTGCACAGCAGCAACAGGAACAAGAATCAGCACTGCTACTTGACACATAACTTCCTCAAAATATATTTAAAATAAAAAGATGCTGGTTGGTTCCAGTCGACAGGTTTGTCAACAGCCTGCTGATGCAGGCCATCTCTTCCCTCTCACCACTAATGCATCCTGTCTTCCTGAAACCTGAGCTCTGATTAAAGGCAAACAGGAAGCATTAGTGATGTGTATAGTCCAGGCTCAGAGTGTGTGAGGGGGTTTGTGTGTGTGTTAGAGACACAGAGGGAGGGAGAATATTAGTGTTCCCTGCAGCATCTGTCTAATGGTTTAATGTACTATTTGGCCCATCCTGAAACAGTAAGACGTATAGTGCACAGTGCAGTCCTGTAACCCTGAGAAACACACAGAGGAAGTCTCACAAACGTTAAGGGTTATATTAAATATGCTGAGTGGACGGAAAGTGAATCAGAGAATATAATCTGTTGTATCTGAAATGGCTTCATTTTAAACACCAGAGTCAGGTTTTTGTGTCTGCATAAAGTAAAGGCTTCCGTACAGCACCAATATTCAACAATCATATAAGGAGAAATGAAGCAGAGAAGAGAAATGTGCACACAGCGCAGCAAAGAGCAGACCTGAAGGTAATGCAGCAACAAGACAAGTTATTTTGAACATATAAACAGTGAATTAGCTTTATTAATATTAATTTTAGCTTTTATTAATCAGCTCAGATTTGTTCAGCAGTTCCAACAGGTCTAGTGTTGTGTCAGTCAAAAACTGATTCACATGGTTAGAGAAATAATGATCCAATAAGAGCCTAACAGTTTAGATTAAGAATCATCTTTCTTATTAGTTAGCTCGCTGACCTAATGACATTTTTTAAAAATAGTCAAAGTCAGTGTCAATGAGTTCAAAAAGTTTCAACAACAGAAGTTACAACAAGTTAATGCTCATAGAAACGAGATAAGAAATCACCTTGGATTTACCAGGCTAGCTTTGAGCATCACAGCCAACTCGAGGGATCTTAAAGTGGTATACTTCATAAAAATGTTCAAATACTACATTACCACACTAAATTACGATGTGTTTAATTTCTTCTTAAGAATAAAGTGACACTATTTATTGATAATAAATCCTGCTCTTAGCTTTTGCCTCTTGTTGTCTCCCTCACTCTGCACTAAGGCTCTCCGTACAGTATGTAGGTCTCAGCAGCAAAACTGACATTGTTCCCAGCCATGTGTTTTAAAAGAGTAAATCTATTATTAAAACTGCAGTTTAATTTCATTGAACCAGCCCTACATGATAAATACTGTCTATTAAAACACGGAGCAAGACAAACAAACCTCAAATTATCTTCTATATTCTCCTCGTGTTGACTTGTGTCATTTTGAGTCATTCATGCAGTGGCTGATTTATTGAAACATATAAGGCTAATCGAATGTCCATTTCAAATAAAAACACACACATGTCTGTGTTTTCTGTAGAACGAGCAGCTTCCTGTTTTTAGATTTATCTAAAACTAGCAACACAGCCCACTGCAGTAGCTCTGATTTTTATCTGTTTGGCAGCGTTTCCGATTCATTTATCTATGGCCAGAGCCTGTGTGGGCGTTTGGCTGATAGGATGTTAACTTGCTAGCTCTACTGTTTGCTTCCAACTGGAAAAGCTCTCTCTCTTTCTAACACACACACACACAAGCTGAGGATATATGCTGGGAAACGGACGGCGGACAATACAACACACGACTATCGCGCAGAAACATCCACGCACAAACAGACGACGAGGTTAAACTGTAGTTATTGTAGGTAGGCTTGTTATGTAACAGGACCGCAGTCATTAGATTAAACAGCCAGGTGGCAAGGAAAGGGAGCCAGGCAACCATCAAGGCTGAGAGGAAATAGTCTCCAAGAAGACTGACAGATGGAGAGGCAGAGAAAGAAGCAGGTACAGGGAAGGAGAAACAGACCGGAAGATAAATGGAAAAGGAGATCAAGCAAACACACATAAAGAGAATGAAAGATAAACTCATTTATTCGTCCTGATGGAGGTATACCAGTTCCAGACGCAGCTAAGAGAAAACCTAAACTGAAACTGAATCCCATACCATTACAGTTACCTCATTTCAAGCCCACTGGTTCCTTCTGAAGCCATTTATCTTTAAAAACTGGTCACAGATACAGAATTATTTTCTTCTTTTTTTTTTACGGCCAAATAATTTCAACAACAGCAGGCCACTGCAGTTTTTAGCACATATGATTTATTAATGGGAGCAGGATGGTTTACCTGGGATTGATTCAAAATACCCAGTGCAGCAGTGTGGCTCATTTTTTATTTTATAGGACAACACTGACGACATAGTTGACAGTGTTAATGGGATTTAGTGACTTTAAAAAAATACAAAATATTACCAGATGTCTCCTTTAATGCTCACAATCCTTGTATGCTCGAGTGTGTTTGACCTTGGTTGAGCTATACAGACAGAATTTCAGACACATACAGTGCACTCCACGTTTTTTTTATTAAGCCGTCCGTAGAATTTCTATGATGCAGTTTTTTTAGATTTCACTTCACATTGTCTCAAGGAAAATCTCCTCTGACTCATCCCTTAACCCCAATCCATCCTGCAGCGAAGGATGCGCACACACGCACACACAAATCGCAGGGGGAATCCCCATTGGTAAAAATGAGTGTGAGGTGGCGAGTTACCATGGCAGCAGCTACCTGTCTCTTCATTCATAGATTTCTTTTCTTTTTTTTTCAACTGAGTGCTCGGTTGCTTTTAGACACACACTAGCAAATTTAGAAATGACATCCATTACCAAATTATTATTGTGTTCTGCACAAGTACATCATCAAAAAGTATTTGATGGACTGATATTTCTTTTAAGTTTAATTTATTTTAGTTTTTTTTTAACTCTAAAAATCATCACCTCTGTTCTTTTGACTCTGAAGGCAGTGACTACACATATTTCCTTTCAATAAGATAAGAATATAAACCCACTAGGTCACCCAAAGGGATGTTACTGTAGCAGGAAATATATAATTACATTAAAATAATGAACTGATATTGACAGCAACACTCACATCCAGACAAAACACACTGACTGTCTATATAAATAAATCATATCCTGACCTTGAAAAATGGCTTCGTCATGAAACAGTACAAATCATGTTTGGGGAAAAAATGGGTAAAAAAGGGAAACCCCTGTGAAATTGTTTAACGGTTTTAAAAAGGTGGTTATATTTATCTGATTAGAGGGAAACCCCAAACTGAATGAAGACATTTCCTGTTTTTGGTCTAAGAGCAATACACATGTGCAGAAAGAAAAAAAAGAAAAGATAAGATCTTCTCTGACTCATTTTTCTGCGTCCCATCCACTCTGCACAGCATCATTCTCCCCCACCCTCCACACACACACACGCACGCACGCACGCACGCACGCACGCACGCACACACACAGAATTGGTGAAGATGGTGTCAGGTGACCGGTTTCCATGGCAGCAGCTACCTACATACATACATTCATAGATTTTTTCCCCCCTCTGCTCTGTCGCCTGAATGAACGAGCATGAATGAGAAAAAACTGGTGAATGGGGGAAATGGATGAACAGAAAAAAACAGAGAGTGAATCAGTTAAGGAGCCAGAGGTGAGAGAAAGGGGGGGGGGGTTAGTGGAGGACACTGACCCACAAGTTTGTCTTCATCTGTCTCTTTGTGCATCTCTAGAGTGATCAGGTCAGATTTGAGCACTCAGGCGTTTATCTATGTGCACTGGTTTCTATGGTAATGATGTAGGCGTTATATCTACAGTATGATTTTCCAATACAGAGTCATAAAACAAACTGCAGTCTAGATGAGATAAAGAAGAATTAATATGAATGAATGAATGAATCTGTGCATCTTATTTTATACATGCCTGCCTCCTTTTCTTTTCCTGTGGTAAAAAACTATTTCTTCAATGATAAATCCAAAGCAGAAAAACGAATGTAAACAACACACACCAGAACATTCATTTTACTTACTACAGTGACGTTTAAGAGAGAAAATGAGGAAAACCATTGAACTTATAGACGTCTGTGTATTACCTGCATTGTCATCCACACAAACACATCAATAAAAATGTATCCACCACCATTTCTTCATCCTCTCTCCTTTTCTCTTCTTCAGAAATTTTGTGTAATGAGCATTGATGGGAAATTCTGTGTTTCTCTTCGTTTTTCATTCTGGTTTTTATGGCTTTTCGTGATGCGTTAAACTTTAATGTGTCACCGCACTGAAAGCCTCCCCTCTCTCTCTCTGTCTGTCTGTGGGTGTGTGTATATGCTTTTATGTGTGTCAGAGTGTGACACCTCAGTCAACCACAGTGGACTGGCAGGCAAGGTGTCACAGGTCCACTTCTAAAGAACAGTAAATGAAAACCACAGTCGCCATTGTGGAAAGTTCAGTGCTTTCCAGAAGCTATTTAGCTTCTGGACATCATGATGTCCTATATTATGAACACTTTCCCACAAGCTCTGGGTCACATGTTTGACCTTTGAAGCCCTATTGAAAAGAAATTGAACCCCTCACACACACACAAATAATCATGATTTCTTGAATGTCATTGTGGTCTATAATTTCTGCTCCTGTGAAGGTTGATATTGTCCTATAAATGGACTCTGTCTCTGATGGGTTTTCTTCTTGTTTGATTGTAGACTATACAAAACGGTAGTTAGGTTGCAAAATGCCAATCAGCAGTGAATGGTTAATCAAAAGTGGATGGTGTGACAGAGCTTAAGATAAGACCCTCAGTTTTGGGCTCAAAGGTCAGGACTATTAAGGTGGTTTGCAACAATGGCGAAAATGAACGTGTCAGAGGAAACCAACTGAATTTGAAAAATCCATACATTAACCGATCAGAAGAAATTCCACAAATATGACTCACTATGACTAAATACTTTATGTTTAAGGCCTTTTTAGCCATGATGTATGAAGCTTAGACAGCTAAAGTCTGCAGATATTAATGTAGTGGTGATGCAGCCATTCATTTAAACCAGTTCAGGTTAATGAAAAGGACAACAAATTGATAGCTGGTGAGCACCGAGTTAAATCATTTTGTGGAAATGATGTAGGGTGACAAGGTGACAGTGTCATGTCCTCCATAAATATGGCTACAACTGTGGTTTTGAATGTTGTCAAGTTTTACCCAAAACTTGCTTTTTCTGTCACTCTCAAAGGAAACATACTTCCACTTATTGCAATGTGCAATAATACATTTGGACACACCAAGCACAGCTGATGAAACTCCATATACTCACTCACATTTTCCATGTGCTATTTATTATTTTTTCCCCGTCTGCCTTTGAATTACTCTCATTTCGTACATTTGCTCCTTGTATATTAGGGTTTCCGTTGCTTTCATGTGCTCCTTCTTTAATTTAATCTTCACCTTAACCTAACTTCCGTGCTATTATGAGATACTTATGTCTATTATTTGAAACAAGACCTAAACCTAATAAGGTAAAAGGGCGACTCTAACATCCTCACCTTCCGCTCCACCTCTCTGGAAGGAAGCTGTCTGGCTGCTGGAACACCTCTGGGTCACGGTGGACAGCGTGGCTGATATAGACCGCTCCATAACCCTTTGGAACATGAAACCCTGCAAGGGTAGAGTCCTAGACCACACACAGAGAAACACATTATTATTCTGACATGAAAGGAAAGTAACATGATCATTTTTCCTGGTCAATCTCTTCATTTCTTCATTGGCAGCTCTTTGGTTTTTCATGCAGTATGAGCCGTCCTTAATGTGTTTTTGGGTCTTTGATGCCTTGATCTGAATGATACTTCCAAAATGACTCAATGTTAAAATGTACATCTGTAAAAAGCTTCGAGTTTCATCAACATCAAAGCCTTAAAAGCAAACTGTATCAGTTTAAGAGTCACCATGAAGACTTGTGTGCATGGGTATGTCTTTTCAGTGGATGAACCTGCTGCTCGCTGGACTCAGCTTGAACTTCATGTTCAGAAAATCATGCAAAGGACTCAGTGAATGCTGCTGCATATCTTCATATTGCTGGTGTACTGCAGACAGGGTCATGCCGGAGTTTTACAATTGTAAAGCAGATTTATGTAAGTAGAGGCATTGAGCAACAATTAAATGGTGGCATTGTGAGAACATGCTGTAAAACCACCTTGAACCAAAATGAATAGCAGACACTTTAACTGTGATGTTTTTCTTCAATGAAAACTAAAATTTCCCGAGCTATTTTTTTGTTGGTGAAAGGAGCCACCTTGGGGCAAAAAGGCCACTTACCTAATTGTTAACCTTTTAATTCACCTTTTCACTACATCCATTAGTAGCTGCACTAATGGACTGCCAGAGACCATGATCACTGTTTCTCTTTCCTCTACCCTCTCTCTCATTTTTCTCTCTGCCTCTCTCTGCTGGAGTGGAAAATCTTATACAAATCTCCTTTCTCGCCGTTCTCACCCAGAGATGCGAGTTCATTCGCTCTCGCTCAGAAACTCAAACACATTCAAGTTGCTGAAGCTATTGCATATCTTAGTTCCACCTGATGGAGCTTTGCCTTTTTCCACCTGATTGTGAATACTAATAATCTCTCTCTTTCTTCCACACCTACCTGCACACATAAACATCTCATTAACTCTTTTTGGTAAAGATCCAGCGGTGCTTATCTCCTGCTTTTCTATTTAGTTGTGTATAGAAAAGGTGATGATGGGAGACAGACTGTGACAGTAGTCTTCAAAAGAGTTACTCTTCTACTTGATCTAAACACCTTTCAATGGAAATAAGTCTCATAGCTACTCAAAGCACCATTAGATATTTCTGAGTACTCATTTCTGATGACAGCCGAGCTATCTGTCTTTAAACTTGTTCAGTCGTGTTTGTCTGTTTTGTTGTTGAATCTTGACCTTAACAAACTTTACAGCTTCACCTAATCTTCAACTTCTCTGTCCTCTGAAATTCCCGAAAACCCCCACACGTCATGAACCCGTGTCCCAGTGAGGCCGTCAGTAATCAGAGTGCACTGGTGCATTTACCAGAAGTGACAAATTACTTTCCACTCTGCTT
>OMNW01018831.1:25043-35912 GCA_900303245.1 Selene dorsalis | reverse complement strand
AAGGGGGGGGGGGGGTCCAACAGACTGGTCATTGCTTTATCTTAAAAGTAAGTTGATTAGTTGCTGTTTATAAACCACCAGGGATCAATAAATGAGTCATTTTCCTTATAGCTGAGTCATTTCATGCTGAATTTTTGAGACAAGACAAAACTGCTGTTTATGTAGTACTACAAAGGAGAGGATGATTTTCAAATGAATGTAATGATTTGAAGCTTTTTTTTTGTCATGTAGCTGTATTTAAATTCCACTAGATGGAGACAGAGGTCAGTCCTCCCGGTGTGACAGGTCAGACAAATATTGACTTGATGTTGATGTGGTGGTGAGGCCACAGACAGCCTCATGTCAATACTTTGATACCACAAGGACAAAGTGACTAAAGATTACAGGGGTGAAATTAAAATGGATTCCCCTTTCTTTAAATATTGTATATTTTGTTTTTGGAAGTGGTTTTTGTGCTGTCTGAAGAAAGATATTCAGTGTGTGAGGGAGGTAGGTATTTTAAGAAATCATCATCTTCATCTCGAGCCTGACGTTTTATTTACTGTAATACAATTTAGATTTTTTATTTCATTTTAATAATCACCAGTGCATCACAGAGTGCTCCTGTTTACCCTATTGTTTGTTGTCTGTAATTATAATCAGAATGTGTCTTCAAAATCCGTTTTTAAATATCTCTTATACACTTCAATCATCATTGTCACAAGTGGTTGATCTGATACCCAACATATTCTCTTGTCTTTTGGTGTCATTGAGCCATCCACTGGGCACTTTCTGTGGCTCTTTCATGGGCTTCATTCATTCATTCATTCATTCATTCATTTATTCTTTCAGTCATTCATTTATTCATGCGCACCTTCAGTCATTTATACCTTCATCTATTCATTTATTCAGTCATTCAGTAACTGAGTCCCATCTTGATTGTAGCACATCTGCCTCCTACCGGCTATTTTGGGAATGAACGCTAAAGTCAAACACCCATACTTTAGCTATCCTGCTCAATTTGTGTGAGTGACTGAGTGAAATGTTTGTAACCACTCAGCAGCAGGATGATGAGAATAATTATTCTCATCTTCCTGCTGCCGAGTGATTTGCCAGTGTGTTGGGTACATCTTAACTCACAATCCACTTAACAAAACTGTTTCAAAATCAAAATTTTGTGAAGGGACACTGTGTTGCAGGACTGTTGTATTCAAGTGTAGCTGCAGCTAGGTGTATGTGACAAAGCAGAGACTGGAAAAAAATTAAGCATTGAAACAATTTTATGTGCAAAAAAACAAAAGAAATAGAAAGCTTTATACATTATGTTTAACAAATAAGGTTTGTAACACAACACAAACTGCTGGGACAATGAGGACAATCTGTATCAATAAAATGATATCTTGTTGTTTTTTTCCCCTGGTCCAACAGGCAAAGTTAGTGGTTTGGGTCTGGGAGCTCCCTCTCAGTAGTGTTGTCTGAATAATAACAGCTTATGAAAATACACATACATTCAAAATTTGCATTGACAGCTTCAGGTATCAGTTATAAAACAGTGTTAACATACATAGTTTGTGAACAGGAAAAATATGTCCACCCTTCATTCTCTGGAAGTAGCCTTCAAGGTTCATCCCCACCAGGGACAACCATTATGAGTACATGTGACCCACCGTTTTAGTTCCTGTCTGTAGGTCGCGTCTCTGACCTTTGCCCTATTTTTGATCATATATAAGGTTGATTGGTCGTAAGTATTTAGGGTTCTTCTGCTGGTGCTCGCACCATAACCGACTCGGGAAAGCAGTGTCACCTGGTTGCTTAAAATGTAATGCACGTAATGTAATGCCTATAGCTGGATGTCTGACTGTTAGCTTATCAATAATGTAGAGTCCATGCATGTTCAAGGCGAGGCCTAGATTGTCTTACCGCTCCACTGCTCTGTGACACATGAAGACACACCTGACATGAACTAACTGAGAGTCGTTGATGAATTTCGTTGTGCGTGTGCTTGTGTGGTTAAATGGTTGATATGTGTGCAGCGACCTTCTGCTCCTCATGTCAGAGCAAAATAAAAACAACACTTAACCTCTACACAAACACATGCACACATGCAGACAACTCAATACCAACAGATCGAATGTGTCCTTGTGGACAAAACTGTTTTGATTCATCTGATGTCACATTAGCGTATGAGATGAGATGTTGGAGTAACAGTGAGGTCCAACAGTGATGGAGGTGATGAATTTTACCATGGAGGTGAGACAATAAGGGAGAAGCTGTCAGGAGGCCTTGGCGATAATGAGAATGCTCATAAGGAAGACCATGACGAAGAAGATCCACATGAAAAACCTATCCATGACCTTTGCGACCTTCTTCCACTCGGCTGCCTTGACACACGTGGCTCTCTGCTCACGGAAGCAGTTGGCGATGTACTGGATGTTCTTCACCACCTGAGTAAGAGACAGGTAGTTAAACGAAAGCAAGCTCTTTAAGAAACTTAAGAGGAACAACAGTCATCAAATGGGAAGGTATGAAGCACCTGTTTGTGTTGGAGGCAGGGGCAACAGCAAGGGCAAGCTGGGACTTGAAGTTTCTCTGTGGTATAAAGCAGCTGTTCTTTCAACCCACCATTGAGGTGCTGGAGGTTCCGTGCATGAGGAGGAGCCTGGTAGTCCAGTTCATCCCTCCTGATGTGGTGGTAACGTTGCATGGGCTCTCTCTTCACCTCTCCCCTCTCTAGTCTGGGAGCGTGAATGTTGTGGTTGTTGTAATGGTGATTCCTACCGTTGGCTGTGCCGTTCATCTGGCTCTTGTGATGCTGGTTATGGTGGACATTGTGGCCATTGCTATACTTGTAGGGGTCGCTGTCGTGGTCGTACATGCTGCCCTGAAAATGGTCGTCATGGTAGCAGTCCTTATCGCTCATGGGTTCCTCGGGATACAGGGGGGTCCTCTCACTCTCCGGCGTCGTGCAGTTCTCCCCCACCTCGTAGACAAAAAAGATTTTGGACATGTAGTCGATGATAAGCACTTTGGCCCAGTGAGGGACTGGCTTGGCCTCAGCACCACAGAAATGAATGTTCATGATGAAGATGGTGAGAGAGGTGGACGCTGTGATCATGGTCATGGTGGCGATATAGTATTTCCCTTGTGAAGAAAACAGAGAAAGAAACCATTTATGATACAAAGACTATCATAGCAGGCTATTTGAGAATTTGTCAATTTTGTTTTTGAGTAGCATAACTGAGCTTTATTTTGGAGCTTATTTCCAGCTCTGACTCAAAAGAAAATCAAACTGGTGAGATTTAACACTTGACTGACTATATCAACATTATGAGATCCACACATGAGGACAGTCAGGTAATCTCATCTCTATGTTTTTGAACTGTAGGAGGAAAACAGAGTAACATGTTAACTCCACATGAACTGAGAACTTTGCTGCTAAGAGGTAGCAGTGTTAATAGGTGCAGCGCCATGCTGCACAATCCTATGAGATACCATGAGTCAAAATTATAAAACATGGAGTCAACATTAGCTTCATAGTTTCACTAGTATATAATAATTCATACCTATATAGGGCATGCTTTCTGCAGGAGGCATGCTCTCAGCCACCAGCAACTGAAACACAGTGAGCGCCAGAAGCACCGTGACTCCGAGGGAAACCTTCTCCCCAGAGTCAGCCGGCAGGTAGAAACCCAGCGGGGCAAGAAACGAGATGAGGAAGCAGGGCAGGAGCAGGTTGAAGATGTAGAAAGAGGAGCGGCGCTTGAGGAGCAGGGTGTAGGTGATTTCCGTGTAAGGGTCGGAGCAGCAGCCATACATCATAACATTTCTAACTGCAGGCATGCCGTGGCATTCCCACTCCACGTTCTCTACAAAGTCAGACAGGTCTCCACTGTCCATGCCCAAACTGATGTCCACCTGCGCAGAGAACACACAGACAGTTCCCATCAAAAAAATATAAAAGAGAGCATGGTGGACAAGAGATTGAATTATGCCCTACATTAATTACCAGGCTAATCAGATAAACATACACTTACCAACCTAGAGTTTAAGTTTGGTCTTTACAAATTTTTGATAATGCTGTGAGTATTTTAATTGAACTGTTCTCCCATTTTAACACACACCTGGTTACCATTGTAGGTCCAGGAGCCGAAGGTGAGGTTGCACTGCTGCCAGTCGAAGGGGAAGTAAGAGACATCCACCACACATGTGCTCTTTGTGATAGCCGGAGAGTCCCAGACGATCTCGCCATTGTAACGCAGCTTTACATTAGTACTGGGTGAACCTGACGACTCCTCATCTGCCCTGCATGGACATCAAAAGGAAAGTAAATACTGCACTCCACGCATCTTTCACTTTGTCTATATCTCCCCCTCATTCTCTTTCTGTTTGTTTGTCTTTCGTCTCTTTGTTCCCTATATCACATCTGTCTGTTGTTACTGACTTGTTGTAGAGGACAATGTCCGGTTTCCAAACCAGGTCGCTGGGGATGTTGATCATCTCTAAGTTGTCATAGTCCTCCTTTTCCCACTTCAGGTAGGCATCATGCCAGACCTGCCTGATCCACAGGTATGTGGTTAGAACCTGGTTCCTCTCATCCTGTACACACACACACACACACACACACACACACACACACACACACACACATACACACACACACACAAACAAAACATTTACAGAGATATTCAATGGCAACATTGAAAAGGTTGAACACAGACAAAATGACCATGAGGTTAACAGAAGTGTAAATGAAACTTTCAGGTTGTTACTGAATATCATCTCCAGAACAGTGCTATCTAATGCAGACCTCCGGTGGCCTCTAAAGAAACAGGAGATTGAATAGCAGAGCTGTTTGTTACAGTGTGACAGTTAAGGGTCTGGGCAAATCGCACAGTCTGTAACACTGTCTTCTCTGCAGCTCTGCTAAAGTATGACAAATTTATGCAGGTGGAATCACCTGTGTATCTGGGTCCTTGGCCCTGAACACTGAAGCTTGAGTTACAAACTGGGACTGTAGAGAATGAAGATGATGCAATGAAGCAGGCAGGGAGTGTCTAACAAAACAGGCTATAGACCAGCAGAATGAAAAGTCATTGTGGCACCCTGTGCTCTTGGAGCTTCGCCTATAAATTATTAGCTGCAAAATAGTTATATTTGTCGGATTTGTTTCAAACATTTGTTTTTTGTATCTTTCGTGAACAATTTTCCTGCCTTTGCGAAAGTGCAAAATTTGAACACTAATACTTTTTGAATACTTGCATATATTGGACACAGCACTGCATCTACAATGAGATCCTACTTTGTAATGACATCACAAGATGATCCAGCTAAATTGTTATAAATGTGCAGATTTAATTATATTTACTGATGTTTTTGACTTATTACTTTTTAAAATTCTGTTTATTCATAAGTGGGGGAATTATTGGAAACACTTCTGAATGTAATGCAACACTATCACCATCTAGGAATTACCTCAGTTATTTATCATGGTTTGATTAATTTTTGCTTATTGTTCCTTTATCTTAATCACTTTTATGCTTTTTATTCGCTCTAACTTGAATGATAATTCTTTAATTGCATACTGGCCTCCTTAGTATTGCTCTGCATTTTACTGCATTCATGAGCATGGGACTAATCTAGACAACCTTTTATCTTAGGGCCTTGAATCTGTGATAGTTACAGTAGAGGAACCATAAGGACCAACAGATCTTGATCTCTGTTGTCATAATCATCTTTATTGTTTGGCAGATTGAGGTTTATCTTATTAAAATATGAAAGAAATACATCTGGCTGATTCCTCTAGAAGGTTATACACATAATTGAATAACAAAATGTTCTGTATTTAATTTAAGATAATGCAATGTGACGCTACAGCCATTAAAAACATGCTGTCTTGGATGTGAATTGTAACCCAGTGTAGTTTCTGATTATTTTGCTGACACAAAAAGGTACAGAATATTTGTATGTTTGATATTCTCAACCAGAAAGAAAGAACTTATAGACGTATATGAGCGAATCAAAATACAACCATGTGTGGGGTTATAGGGTTGTATCTGTAGCTGGTATGTGCAGTTGCAGATGTAGCTCTGAATCTATGTGGCATTTCCTCTCTGCTCACCATATCTTTGATCTGTGACAGTGTGATCTGCAGCGAGACATTTAAGGCACTGTCTGTGTCCTCCACGGGTCTCAGAGCATTGGAGTAGTCCTCCATCAGGTCATTCAGAAGTTTGCGGGCATATTGACCCTGGGCACCATGGGACACTGAGGGGTCAAGAGCATAACACAGGGAGGGGACAATACAGGAAGAGGGAAGACAGGTTACCGTAGACAGAGGAGGATGTAAAGAGACAAAATAAACATGAACATCATGCAGAACCAACCTTGCACCAAAAGACTGATCCAAACCATCAGCGCTGCCTTCCTCATCTTCAACCAGTCACAAGCTGAGGGATCAATTATTCAGCAAAGTACTTGCTAAGAAAGCTGTAGTCCAAATCCACAGCGTCATTCTATTCTGATCTCCATTTTCCCCTGCTGAGGCAGAGCGAGCCGACACTACAGAAAATTCTCGAAATCTTACATCCTGTCAGAAGCTCTGAATGCTCCACTGGTTGTTAGTTGCAGTTTTACCTCTGTCACTGTCTGTGTGTGTGTGTGTGTGTGTGTGTGAGATCGCTACTCTGCAACAGGACCTGGGGGCTATCATTCACACACAAAAACACACACACACACATACAGGTCCACAACAGTATCACATGACACACAGGTACTGGGTGAAATGTGATGCCTGCAGCCTTATCCAATTGTGTACATGACTACAACCAGCTGTACGACACACAGGCGCGCGTGCACACACACACAAAGTCACACGTACACACGAACCTTACTGCGTTACACAGCTAATGACATGTGTCAGTCACACACATACAGTGACACTTTCTTACCGATGCTCAGGTCATTCAAGATGAATACACACACATGTTGGTGACGATGTGACACATGTCATACATGCTTCACAGCATGAGCTTCACACAGATCCAGGGTCAGGTTTCACTCTGTAAACAGGAATCTTTAACATAAAGACAGTAAAGCTGTACACTGCTTGTAGATCAGTGATGAGAGTAGATTTCATCCACTTTTTGTCTGTAGTTGTTGGAGAGATCAGTAAACAGAAATGGAGACAAACTAATTGAGCTTTGTAATATTGTCCAGCACTCGTGACATCGTTAGGGTTCTTGTGTAACTCATCTTAAAATGCTTATTTCCTTCTCTGTCTTCAAAGAATCTCTTTAAGATCCTTCTCTTCCATCCACATCACTATGTTTTGTTTTTAAAGCTTACGTGCAAAAGGGATGCATTTTTAAACTAAAGCAGCAAACATCCCATCATGCCTACTGTAACTAGCACTTACTATGCACTTTCAGTGTACCTCATTAACTTCTCACCTTACATCTACCTTCACCTAATTGAAAAGATGTTTTTACTCACTTGTAAGTCACTTTGGATAAAAGCATCTTCTAAATGAGTAAATGTAAAAATTACCACAGTTTAAAATGTTTAAAACATACAAATCAAATCTGTCTTAATTCCAGTGAAATGGTCAGTGTTGTCACTGTTGTTTTAGAGTAGAAGTTAAAAGGAACAGTATTGTGTCGTTAACACAGGGACAAGCACTGACACCAAATGTATTTTAGTTTGAGTTTAGTTAAGTAAAGCCTAGAAAAAAATACTGTACTCATGTTCATGTCATGTCATGTTCAACAGTCTTTTTTAACTCATTAACTAAGAGATGGGATGAAACCACGTATGTGTCCATAATTTACAGTAAATCAACAAAATTATTCTTTCAGTAAGAAAAGTCACTGACAGTTCCAGTTATTCTGCAGAGTAAGGCCCATGTGATGTGTTAATGTGTCACAGAGTTTCTGTGGTACTGAGTTGGTGGGGGACAGGTGTTTCCTGTGTGTGTGTGTGTGTGTGTGTGCAAGGGAAGAAAGTGAGAAATAGTACCATTGTAGATGTGTAGAGTTGAAGATGAGCTTTTCTGAACCATAGTTCATTGGTTTTGGGGCTTCTTGTAAATCTATGTGAACTGTTCAGTGTGTGTTGTTAACGTGTCTCTGTGTAAATGAGAGTGAGACGGACATATAATGTGTTTGTATGAAGAACAATGAAAAACATAACATACCATAGGATATTCACTGTACAAACTCACAGATGACACAGATCAGGTTGTGTAAAATACCATGATTAACACCCTCTCCCACCACTAATGTCTCGTGAACAGTGATCACCTGTAGTATGAAAGTCATTTAACCGATAAAATACTGTTTTAATCTTGAACACAAGTGTTGGTTGACTTGACTATTAGAGCACAAGTATAGTTTTCTTACAATCAAGAAATCCTGTGAAAAGAACAAAACCAACGATGAACTGATCTGACTAACAAAGCCTGATTTATCCTGGTCCTCTTTGCCACAGAGCTCCATTATTGTCCAAACACAGAATCCATCAGTGAGCCATGTTGTTGATGCACTGTTGATGCTGTTGATCACATGTTACAGTTGGAAAAGCACAGAGTGTAAATGAGAGGGTAAATTGGTGACAGCATTACATGATTTACTGGGACTCATAGCCGACATATATAGCCGTCATTATCGTCATATGTTATTGATGATATTAGTAACAGGTCGAACCGTCTGCTGTAGGGCACAGTGTAATCTGAGCAGCACAAACTAAAAGTACTGCGAGAACAACACTTTGTTGGTTTTGGTCTTTAATGCAGTTCGTTGTTCACGTGTAATTACGTCATTTTGAGCTGCTAAAAAAAACTAATGGCTCTCTTCAGTTAAGTTACACCAGTAAAAAGACATTGCGCCTGTGCTGAAACGAAACAAGGCCATTATTAATGTTATTAGTCACGCCTGTGCTTCTTCTGCTGTGAAAAAAAGTTGATGAAAAAAACAACCTCATCAACCAGCTCAACGCATCAGAGGCCCCTTAGAAGTAAAGTGTAACCACATGGTGTGAATTTGTGTTTGCCCTGTATGCAGCATGTGCGTGTGTGAGAGAGACACAGAGAGCGAGAGAGAGAGGGATAAGGCATTGTGGTGGTTGTGGGAGAGACACAGTGAGAAACAGCAGGCAGTCAAACATTCATTCTTGATTTAGTAACTATACCACTGGATTGTTTGGAATTTGTATACATTTGTAAGTGATGTGTGTGTGCCATGGTACGTTCTTCAGTGCCTTTTACAAACAACTTTAAGAAATGTTGTTTATCATAGTGAAAGTAATAAGTGAAAGTATTTTAATTGATTTCTGCTGTTATACTGCAAGAAGCAAAAGAGTAGGCGGTCACTCAGACAGTCAAGGAGTCTTTGCTCTGTTCAGGTGGACTGAGAGTCCTGTGAATTGGTCATGAGTGTATTGAGCGAATGAGTCGCTTCATTTGTGTTTGCACATGTTTGACTGTATAATGTAGATATTTTTGTGTGTGCTGGGATGTGGTTAGGCGCTTCTTAGTTTGTCAGCGAAGCCTGTGCTGAACTTCTCATCAATAACAGCTCTAAACACAAGACACAGATATGTAGAGAGCTATGGGGAGGGTATGAGTTGAGTATTCGCTGTTGCCTGGTTGTCTTCTTTTAACGCTTTCATTATCACTTTTTAACAAGGTTAAACATTAAACACACGGTAGAGTCTAGACACGTAAATATATTTTTAGAGTAAGTATGTTGAGACTTATGTGGATATTTGAAATATTATGTGTTGCACAAATCCTAAAACACTGGAAGACAAATTTCTCAATTTGTGTTAAATCACTTGATAGCAAAGGCTTAAAAGTCTCATCTGTGATCACTTTATGTCTCCACCTCTTATCTAGTCTGCGTGAGATAATCATACAGCGTCTCTAAGCCGACTCCTGAAATCCTTGTGAAATTACCTCAATGAAAAAGAAACAAAGGTCATTTTATTTTTCTCCGTACATAACACTTCCGTTCAGTTCCGAAATTCATGAATACTGTATTACAGACACACAGCATACACATCTGAAAGCTTCGTTTAATGGCCTTGTGCACAAAATTTGTTTCACCAAACCAAGAACCAAGAAAATCCAAGAAACATCCTGGAACAGTCTGGTCAGAGTCAATCAGGTGACACTTTTCTGTCAGCCCACATATCTTCAAAATAATCTATGAAAATCAAAATCAGTTACAATTACATCGTACAATTTAAATTATATGTATGTAAATATACAATATGATGTGTTTCGTAATACAGATTTTATATGATAGGTTTAGCAAACAGTAGCATAAATACCATATCCTGTTTATGTTTTGTCTATGTATGTATAACAGACATAAAGTATCATCAGTTGCTATTTCTCAAAGTAAACCATATGTTTGCATAGAAAGTGTATAAAAAGGGAAAATGAGGGAGATAATACAGCCATTAATGTGAGAAATAACTACTTTCAAAAAAATATTTCATATGTTTTACCTTCCACTTACATTGAGTCATTCTATAATGGTAAACAGATATAATGGTAACAGATAACAACATGGACTGATTGCAAGATACACATGCAGTAAGTGATGTCCTAATATTTTTTCATATATTTTTAAAGAGAGTTAAACAGTTTATTTAAATAAATTACAACACAATTAATGTTCAAATCATGTTGTTTTGTTTTATTTTAGAACATGTTTTAAATGTTCGGTTTCCCCAATAATATCACATTTATTTCTTGATTATTTTGGTTCATTACCTCCATCAAGGTGGTTATGTTTTCACCCGTGTTTATTTATTTGTCAGCAGGATTACACAAAAAGAAACAAAACATGGAGGACTCTTTTTTTTTTTTTTTTTTTTGTTTTTTAACTT
>OMNW01018831.1:0-25023 GCA_900303245.1 Selene dorsalis | reverse complement strand
GCGTATGATAGTTTTAATACAAATGTTTAAGGTAATGTTTTTTTTTCCAAATGTAGGTATGTGTTAATATACAGACAAACATACATACAACTATATCACCTATTGACAGTCACCAGTAATTATGTCTAATACAAGACAAAAACAAAGATGCTGTATGTGCTATATGTCAAGCCCAGTTCAGCAGATTTTCCGCTTTGGGTGGACATCTGCGTGAATGTATGTGAAAAACACACTATCAACTGTATCAGCAAATAAAAGGTTTTAAGAGCAAGAGTTGTCCTCGCTTGATGAAAATGTGCAAAACACACTAGAAAAGCTCCGTACAACTGTAAAAAAAAGAAGAAGAAGAAGAAGAAAGAAATACTCAGTTGTGTAACTTTACTTGGTCTTAAAGGCACTCGGTTTACGCTGCAGTTTAAACCTGCATTGCTATTGCAGCCCCAAACCTGAATATTAATATTCTTTCTTCTTTGCATTTGTTATTAGCAAAATTATTCTTAAAATGATATGCTGTGTACGTTCCCACTTCAGCTTTACATGCTTTGATTTAGGTAAAAGTCCTAAGAAAATCCCTGTTTGAAATGTCTCCACATGGTTCACTTAAAAGACACAGATCAGAAAAAGCAAAGATAAACTTTTGCTCATTGCTCCCTAGATCAAACAAAAGTATGACTTTAATCTGTATATTTAATGTCAAGGTATTCTTAGTTTTAAGTATGGGCAGGCAGGACATCCTGTTAGTGAAAACTTATCCTATGACACAAATCCACCTTTGGGCTCTTGTGTTTGTAGAATCTTTGAGTTTGAACAGCACACTAACACACATTACTGGACAAGTCATCTCATGACAGTGCAAGCCGTGTCACCAAGTCAAGGTCAAAGGTCAAAAAACTTTGCACTGGTTTATGCTGAACATGCGTCTCCTGGCCCGCTTCTTGGCCTGGTTAACGGCCGTCCGCACGGCGTACTCAAACACCTGCTGCACGCCTCGGTTGCTTAAGGAGGAGCACTCGAGATAGCCTTTAGCGTGGATATCGTGAGCCACACGTCTCCCTTCTGCCGCCGAGATACAGTTGCCCCGATGTGCCCCCATCTCCCGCAGGTCCGTCTGAGTGGCCACCACCAGCACCGGCACCCTGGGCAGGTTCTCTCGAACCTCTGCAATCCACTTGTACTGGACGTTGGCAAACGAGTTAGGATTGGCCACAGAGTAGCAGATGAGGACGACGTCGGCCTGCTGGTACGATCTTGGGCGTATTTGCCTGAAGTTGTCATGACCGGCCGTGTCCCATAATCCTAGGCTGATCTGAACCCCATCCATATACACCTCCACCCCCGTGTTGTCAAACACTGTGGGCTTATAGGTGTCTGGGAAGGTCTCTGAAGTAAAGCGGACCAGCAGGGCTGTCTTTCCGACCGCACTGTCCCCTACTAGGACGCACTTCACCGACATTTCCATTACCTCATTCATAGTTGCCACTGGTAGGTTCACTCTCTAAAATGTTTGTGATTCTTTGGAATAAGTCTAGGCAGTTGCCTCTCTGTTGATCTGGTGAGACACAAGGTTGTCAAAACCACTTATCACTCTGGCTCTGGTAGTAATTGAGTGTGCTGTACTTCTGTATGCAGGTGGTAGTTTTCAGAGCAGGAGATTTGCAGCTCTTCCTTGTGATAATTCCATCCCTAGAGATTTCAGCGGTCATTCATCTTGTTCAACTGACCTATGACGTCTCTCCTACACAGTGGGGATGTAGAGTCTGCAGTCCTTTATATATGCTATATATATGCTTTACACAACCTCTTGGTTCTTCAGGCCCTGTTGGTTCACTGCAGCTCTGGTTGGTTTCTGCAGGGTGGTGTCAAATTCTGGTCCTTCCCTCTGATGATCCTGTAGACCGTCATTCTGTCCAGACAAAATCAGCCTCTCAGCATTGAGGAAGGAAATCTACCGAGAAAGAGAGATGAAGGGAGTTGATGAACATGAGGTATCGGTAGTCTTGAAGTCGTCTTAAATGCTACAGAACGCTTAGAGACGAGACCCCACTCAACAGATTGTTCATTTGAATTAACTCTTTTTTATATGAGTCTCCAGATTCTTCTCATACAGCATGAAGCAGATCTCGCAGGGCAGCAGCATATCTCTAAATACAGTACATTTGTGACGAGTCAGAAATATCATCTCAAATAATGTAGATGTAGCCAACTGCAATGGAATATGTAGCAAATGGGATCACCTATTCATTTTATAACTGCAAAAACATACATTGACAGGGAAATGTGAGAGTATGAAGCATTGGATATATGACAAAGTACTGATTAAATACGGAAGTAAAGATTTTTGTGTTTGGGTGTGACCCAGAATTCACAGCTTGGTCCCGAAGACATTCACAGGTGCTTTCAAACAACATATAGTCATTGTACACACACACACACACACACACACACATATATATATATATATACACCTTACGTAGGAATTAGTCCTGATTGTCCAGTTTACACCATAAACATCTGCCGGTGATGGGCAGTCTCCCTGTGAGTTATTTGAAAATTGTACTTATAAAACTTGATGGTTCTTCTTAAAGCTCTGATGAAACAAACTCTACTAGTCATTTCTCATCAATTTTCTGACAGTTGTACAATTGTTTTAAAGTCATGGAGACAAGTCATAACCTCAAAACCACCTGCCATTTCACAAACACTCATCTAGATGGAAAGACCCCTGTAAAGCAGATGGGACATTTTCATCACTGGTTTTTCCACACCTGAACGTTCTGAATTAAGAAGAAGACGGTTTAGTTTTATATTCTCAGTTTACTATCAGAGGAGGGATAAATAAAGTAAGAAAACAAGGATCTAATCCATAGTTCAACTGATTTAACAGTTAAACTCTTACTTTGTTGGCCTACAAACCACATTTATTTTGTAAGATTACATTTCAATGTAATTTACACTTTATTTATTATATATTTATACTAAACGAAGAGTAAAAATACATCCTGAAGATCTCACTTTCTAATCTTAACATTCTTTATTTCGAAACAAATCCAGTTTTTGCCCACATTGGACTATGTGTTATTCTTAATTCTTATTTCAATTAATACAGGGACTTCCTATAACTTATAGGAAAAGTCACTTCATTAGCCTGTGTAACATGCAGTAGTATCTTGTTGAAGTATAACCCAGGAACAAAGAGAAAGAAAATTACCTTCCTTGTCGGTTTCAGTCTTCAGGGCGGATGCTGCTGAGGCCTCTGAAGACTTCACGGTGCCGGGAAATAAACAGGCTTTAAAAAGCAGGGAAGACTTGTTATTAACTACAACCTGCTGGAGTGGGGACACTGTAAGACACCACAGCTACCACGTTATCTATCAACTTTGGCCCAAAACACACACACACGTACACGTAGAGATGAAATAGCTCAGCACCTGCCCAAAGTTCAGGAGGGAAGTGATAGAGACCGAGAGCAGAGACAACTACAACACATCCGCCTGTTGAAGTGTGGAGGTGTGACGGAGTGACTGAGGCTTCAGCTCGCCTCCCCCACACCAGCTGTGCTTTACAATAAGGCTTACTTTTTTTCTGTTATACATTTGGTTTGCAGCTCTACGCAGCTGGCACACATGAAGGATTTACAAAGATCTTAGTTTGTATTTAAAAACCAGCCTCAGTCAGCAAACCTCGTGGTGATAAATGAAACTATATGAGACTGCTATTTGAACAGCTCTTCTTACACATAGTTCATTTTCTATTCTGAAATATTGTACATACTGGTGACAAAGTGTGACCAGGGGTGAGTGCATATTTTCAAGGATTAAAAACTACTAAGTAAATTAAAATAAGCTTCAACAACAGTAATGGTTACTCTGTTTAAATTTATTTCTAATAGTTTATGTAGATCTATAACTACAAAAATATGTAAATTTGGTCAGATCTTCCTCTAAGTTACAATAGTGATAAGAGGGGGGAAATTAATTCCTGTTTACATCCCAGGATAATGTCAGATGCTCAGAGAAGCTGATGATGCAGCAGGACAGTGAGACGAAACATTTAAGTAAACCTACATCAGAATAACTTCAAACTAAGTGTCTTATTTATCACCTTCCATTTCTGTCTAAGTCTCATGTTAACTCATGAACCATGAGTTAACATTGTAGTTAGTGGAATTGAAAAGCAGGATTCTAAGTTCTTTGGATAAACACATATAATGTGTTACGTGAATATTTAATGTCTAAACATAATTATTTGTGTTCTGTGAGGGTTTGATCAACGCAGCAGTAACACTTGCTTAAATTTTACATTATCATTTGAGAACTACATTCCTCTAGTATCCAAACTCTTGAGGTATATGGGAGGATAAAACTGTAATTTATAAAGTCATAAAATTACAGATCAGTCCTAAACAGCAAACAAAGCTGCATTTACAAATGTAAAGCCACAAAACATGTTACACTGTAACCAAATACAATTTTATTCCACAGTATAATAGTATCTGTTAAACCATTTGAACATATGAATAAAAAAATACAATATTCTCTTTGTAATTGATGTGTTCACAATATTATGTACAATCAGTAAAATCTGACAACACTGCTGTTGTACCTTTGTGGTAAATATCCCATGGATAGAAAAACAAGTGATTTTAAACCTACAGTATTCCTGTCTCCTGCTGATTAACACAACTGCTACAAAATTTGGCACCATGTGCTAAAGAAGGAACAAGGAAATGACTGATTGACATCTAAGTCAGAAACAGTTGAATCTTTACCTGAGTTTGAATCTGAATACATGCAGCTAATCTTGGCTTGGACTAAAAGTAAAATGCCGTTGCAGTGGATGCTGCAGGGGCAGCTGCTAAGACAAAGTGATTCCTGCTGACCTCAGTGGAAACTGTTCAAACTAATGAAGTTGTTCAACTTATTTATTGGCCTTTGATCATCTCACCCTGTCGTGTACATGATGCACTGTAAAAAAAAAAACTTTCCTCTAAGCATTTGAGTTGAGTTGTTTGTGTCAACTTCTCAAGTACAATATGTGGTTATTGTGCTCAGTAAATGTAAAATTTGTACCAAATATAAGAATCTTATTCTACAACCTCCATGTAGACAGACTGTTATCATGATTCAAATTAAGTTTCATGAGTTTCATTAAATGTCAAACATGACTCCAAATAAGTGAATGGTTAAAAAATAAAATCCAATTTTATCTAGCATGGAGCCTTCTAAACATAGGGACTTCCTCTTCAAATGGCATAAAGGCATATGTGAAGCAAAATACACAACTCTTTAAAATGCTACAAGTATAAAATATACAGTACATACATTCCAGCTTCATAGCTGCATAGAAATACTTCACCTGTGTTTCATGGCAACTATTCTGATTAACATCTGATTTTAGATTAAGATCTTAACTAAAATTAATCTCGGTTTAACCAAGATTAAGATTAAATTTCTGGCAGTTAAATGACAGATTAAGAAGGGGAGTGGATGAGTATAAAAATAACATATAGCATACTGTATATACTGTAATAACTACATGCGGATAGGATGAGGAGAGAGAGTGCATTGTCTTCGATAGCTGCTGTAGTGTGGATCCTATAAACCAGGTTCTTCTCACTTCAAAGAGACCAACACGAGACCTGGCTTTGGCTCTGTGAACCTGAGAGATCAAGAGATAAGAGAAAAGGTGGGTGGCAATGAACACATTGTACATGCGTGTGTGTGTGTCCGCGTGTGCACTTGTGTACCTGTAGTGTTTGCTACTGAGGTAGTCTAGAACGGCGGGGCGGATGCGGGCCACGCCCCCCTGGCTGTGGTTCCCTCTTCCTGTGATGACAGAGAGCTGAGGTCGACAAAGACCCTGCTCACACTCTTCACAGAAAAGAGGCCAAAGAAGAACAACACACAAAAAGAAGCATAGAAGAGTTAACACAAACTGTGAAAGGGGCAAAAACTCAAACTTTAAAATCATGATAGAGAGTGATGCTTGCTTTATGCACATGTAGTTCACATAAAACTGGAACTCTTTCCTGTAAGGACTGCAAAGTGTAACAACATAACCCTGATAATATGTTGGATCCAGCAGGTTTGGAGCTTTATCAGTACTACGACGTAAACCTCTGCATCAACTCTGGTTCAGATCAAGTGAACAGTCCTTTAGTTGTGAAAGTGACCAAACATGCCCATGCTGTACCTCCAATCCTGCTTTTGTACTCAAAAATCGATGTCAGACATGAAATGTGCAACACTGCTGGTTCTAACCATTTGTTGAAGTGACAGCTTCTCGTCATTTAGACATAACGGACTGTTACGTTAATGGTCTTTACAGCTTCAGTCAGACATGACAGTACATTTATGGAAAGCCTTTAAGTTGATTTGGCAGAATCCCATTCAGGCTTGGGGGATTCTGACAGGTTAAATTGCCATGAGATTTATGTACGTGGAGGTGCAAGATTGGCAGGGACTAGAACAGGGTGAATACACTTCTTTGTTAAATACCTGTGATTTTGTCTTGTAAGACCTGGGCCAGATTCTCCAGGGCTTCATCTACATGTAGTCCATGCAGGTCCAGAACGTTCTGGGGCAGTAGTGACTTGTTGACTCGCTCGAAAATCTGAACCGCTGCACGGTGATTAGCCTCACGCATCCGCAGGCCATGCATGTGTCCCTAAGTAAAGTGTTGATGTGAATGACTTTACTCCTTAGCGCTGATCAACATTAATTAATCACAAGGTACAAATGCAAAACAAACAGGGAGGAAATATTAGAGAAGTTATGTCTAATAAGAAATATCTTCCTCAACATAAAAACTTAACACAACAAAAATACCTACAGTGCTTCATAGATGAAAACAGAGCTGGAATAGAAACACAGTGTCAGTCACTTACCTGCTGTGCGTAAAATGAGGCCACTTCTTTGCGTCCTTGCTTGTAGGCCTCTGCAGCCTTGGCGAAACTCTCAAGCTGCCGGCTCCTCTGCAGGCTGGCCTCGGCACGGAAGTCGTCGTATTCTGGGTCCTCAACATCCTGATAGTTGGGTATGGTTGACTCCAGTGCCTTCTGCCTCTAAAAAAATAGCAGGAACAAGTTGTTAGAGAAGAACTCGAATCTCCTATGCAGTTTTGTGTGGTTAAAGGTCAGTCCCTGCTTATAGTTGAAAGCTGAGAATTAGATGCCCCTTTCTGAGATACACTGCTGGAGACAGTTATCTGCCCTGCATGTTCTCTCCTTTTGTGTCTTAAATCTCACTATTTGGAGGTTTCCAGACACAGCTGCAGACCTAGGTGATAACTGGCCCCTTCACTGCATAACACTTGGCGTGAGAATAGAGAAACCATTGTTGCTTTCCCATCACCTAGGAGCTGTAAATCTTTATCTTAATGTTTATGCCCAATAGCCAGTAGAACACATCTCCCCTTGCAGGCTCTCTCCCCCTCTAGTATAAGAATCTGAACTTGTGGTGTGGCCCCTCAGAATCGAGGTGGCATCACGCACTTTTGTTGTTTCAATGACTCTTCTGTTCTCCTTGATCAAGCCCCAATAAACTTCTTAAGTATAAGACATCCAGGACTCCGGTGCTTCACCTCAGAATTTCTCCCTGACATGAGTGATACTGATCGCTTATTAAGGGTGGAAGATGAAATAAGTTGTATACAATAAACAAAACTTCTTTTTTTTTTACTGCATATATGTTGCCATTTTTAAATGTTAATGACAGTAGACGTAATTATTGTGCGTAAACTCAAAGATACTTCAATCTATTTTCTCTACCCTGGATCAGTGCTTCATGCTAGATGTGATGGCATTCATTGGCAGAATATCTTAACAGTATGTATATGATTCTTCCATTTTACTGTTTGTGAATACCTTTTCCCTCTCCTTGCTGGCTGTTCTGTGGTGCTCAGACCGAGGGGCCTCAGGGGCCACAACTGTCTTGACGGGTCCCTCGTCCAGCAAAGAGCGCAGAAACTGCTCAGTCTCGGCCAGGCAGTAACTGCACAAGCATGAGGACACAGAAAATTATTCTGAAGCAATGATGATCTTTTCACCTGTTATTAGAACAGCAGAACTGTCAGAGCCTTTCCTTCATTTGCCATTGTGATTACCTGTGAGAAACTAAGGACCTATTGAATTTAACTGTTGCATCCAGATTCATCTATAATATGTCCACTCTGGTGAGTAAATTAGGTTGACGTGTGTCAAATCGTAAAAGCCATAAATATACTTGTGGTCTCTGAAGATGTCCTGGAGGAAATGCTTGTCAATAGCGGGGAAGAGCGAGAACAGTTGCTTCTCTTTCAGCAGGGTGGCTCCATCTCGCCGGTCGAGGTCTGCGCGACTTTGCCTGGTCTGAAAGAGGGTTGGAAAATGGTGATGATGTGATGGCAACAGAGACAACAAGCAACCCAAGACAGCCAAAGATTCAAAATGTGCAATACCTTCTCCACGTTCTCCTGCAAAGCCTGCTCCTCTTTTATTATATCTCTGAGAGAGACATGTGGACGAGACACGTTCCAGTGGTCCATGAATGGAAACTGACCGCGGCCCTCTGGTTGGCTGTCCGCTGACACATAACCATCTGCACTTATGAGGAAATGTGGAGGCGTCCGCTCTTGTGGCCCAGGTTTGTTTGGCTGCGAGTCACCCCAGTGTGATGAACCTGAACATCCACAGTCAACATTTAATTAAAACTGTTCTTCCCGAAGGTAATCTAATAAATCCATACTTTTTTTACTTTACATATATGTTTGAAAGGGACAATGTGGGCAAACACATTTATAATGGGAATAATGCACCAACCATCTCCTTATCACCTGGTTAGACACATGGGTAAAATAGATTATGGGTTAAAATGGGTTGATTTGTGTGTAAATGTGTGTTTTTATTTGCGCAGGTACTGGCTGACTTAACAGGTGTCTTAAGAGTTTGAAACGTTTATGTATGTAACATAATATCAATCATGTACTGGGCAAATACACGCTGTTATGATTCCATGATGCTTCATAGATTCTACATTTGTGCTTCAAGTGTGTTACTGTGTGAACTTACTTTCTTTAAGCAAGTGGAAGGAAAGAGCTGCTTGTCTCTGTCTTTCCTATAATATAAAATTCATAGAAATCAAATTAACCAGCCAAGACCCCAGAACTTCTAATAGCCACATCCAGTGAATCAAAATATGAATAGAGTGGATTAACAGTGGTGGAGTACCACCGACGAATGTTACAGAACTCACCTGGATTGTTTCCTTCCACTTCTGGTGGAGCAGTTTAGCCAGGTTCAGGTCCATCTGCACCGCATAGTCATCAGAGGAGCATTTACCTGAACACAGTGAAGGGGAGAGGACAGAGGCGTCAGTTCAGAGAAGCAGAGAAAGATAAAGACCATCAATGTTGATGGTTCAGATTAATGAACAACAAAGGCCTCAGCGGGTTTCAAGAGCTTCTCAGATCATCTTGTGTGCTTTTGGAGATATTTGACAGTCATGCTCATATTGTGCAGCAAATTGTGCTGTGACAGAGTTTGATCTTCTCTTAAAGTGCCAAAACAAGTTTTTTCATAAGATTTGGTGTGTGGTGTGTTTGAGTGTAATACTATGGATTACTTGCAAGTAGAGACTGTCCCAAAGCACAAATAAGGACACCCTACCCCTTTCCCACTGTCCCCTATCAGGTTGGGTATAAACACTCTGAACTGCTGCTTACAAAAGATTATTTCATTGTGATGAGTGTATTAGTTACCTGGATCTACTCCGACAGGACCGAAGAGTTCAGTTAGCTGTAGCGCGACCTCGGTGGGTAGTTTCAGCTCCACACTCTGAATGTCCAGGTGTCTGCTCCTCCTCTGCTTTCTCTGTTCCTCCTCTTTCTCAAGCTCCCTCAGCTCAGCCTGTAACAGCCGGTGAACCTCGTCCATGCTTGCAACATCGTCCTCCATCTCAGTCCTTAAGTCTTCAATTATCACTCCATCATCTAAGCTCCAACCCCAAGCGCTGCCTTTAAGGTCATTTTCTGTTTTCTCTTTGCACTTGGTGTTTTCTCTTCCTTCTTCATAGTGTGAGGCTGTATCAGGATGATCTTTGTTCCTATTTGGACCAGCTACAGCTTCAAGGCCTGGTACGTGTTTGTTATTGGTGCTCTCATTTGACTCACCAGCTGTCCCAGAGGATGACTGCTGGGTCTCCTCAAATTCAGCTGACCGTCCTTTTGGCAAGTCTTCAGGGTGGCTCTCATCTAACACACTGGGACATAATGTGGTTTCTACAACATTGCCTAAAGATTTCTGATCATCTTCATCCCCGGCACCATCCTCGTCCTTCTCCTCACCATCCTCGTCTTTAAAGAACCTCTCTCCAGAGTCCAGCAGCAGGTTGGTCGTCCACTCTAGGTCCTGGTTGCATTTGTCATACAGATCTTCTAATGTATCAAAGTTGACCAGTTTAAAGTGACGGCTGAGAATGCACAAGCTCTCAAGTCGGTCTTGAGTTTCCCCAAGCTCTTTCTCCTCCACCTGTGTCCCCTTCTCGTGCACCACACTGTAGGGTACCTCTTTGTGGCCAGATGGGTGAACTGCAACTGCTGCAGAAACAGCAGAGGACAGTTCCGGCACAAAGCGAGAGGAGTTACCATACAGTACCATGAAGTCACTGGACTGGCTGCACCCAGTGACGACGGTATTGCTGGGGCTGTTTTGACGACTGAGACGCCAAAGAAGGCCAAAGTCTTGAGGTTCTGTCTGGGTGGAGCAGCATGGCTTTACCAGAGAAGGAGGGGAAAAGGGAGGCGGCAGGTGGGCCTCAGACTTGGACTCAGTCAACAGGTCAGTGTTTGGTTTAAGGTCAAGGCTGCTGCCAGGATTACAGCTAGGTTCAAAATCTGTGTTTTCAGCGGTGGCATTGGGGGAATCAAGAGTATTCAGAGTGGAACCAGGGCAGGGTTGAGTGAAGGTGAGGGCTAGTTTGCATTGTTTCCCTGATCTGCGACCCTGACGCTGTTTTCTCTCCTGACTGCCTACACTGACAGCGCTGCCTTCTCTTTCCACAGAGCCCTCAAACATAGGACTCTGACACTCCTCAATAAAGTGGCTGCTATCAGCCTCAGTTCTAGTTTGTTCTCCATCCTCTGTGCAGCTATTCATGTCCATATCACCAGACTCAGTACTAACCTCCCTGTCAATACTGTGGCTGCCCAGTGCAGCTTTGGAGATACCTAATGAATCAGCGGAGACAGCTAGTGGAGGGTTTGTACTACATGTTTCTTTTTCAGGTTTAAGTTCTCCCCCCTTGTCAATATTGGATTCCCTGTCCATACAAGATTCAGCTGACTTCCAGTCCAGCACACAGTCAGGTAATTCACCTCTACTGTTGTTGACCCTCTTCATGTTTTGCTCTGTCTCTTCACGGGATTCCTCAAACCTGCTACCCATCTCGTCCTCTTCTGGTAATTTCTCTCCAGCGCCAAGCGAAGGGAAGGAAGAATCAGCTTGAGAAGCCTCTACTGCCATCTGAATGAGATCAAGAACCTTCTCGAACTCTGTTACATCAGGTCCAGACTTTACTGCTATTTTAGTTTTATTAAAGTCTTCAGATAAACCTTCATCTTGCTTCCCATTTCCTTCTTTATGCCTCTCTCTCCTCCTTACCTGCCGCTGCTGCAGGGACCCTTCAGAAGGCCAGTCCCCTACAAAATCAAATACTTTAGGTGTTTCCTTTTCTACCTGATCCATCCCCACCACCTCAAGTCCTTGTTCTTCCTCCTCATTTGTCTTTCCTTTCTCCTTTGCCTCGCTCTCTGATTCACTGGCATTTTTCACCAGATCTGCAGGCTCCATCCTGTCAAAACCTGACCTTCTGCTTGGCCTTTCTCTTCTCACCCTCTGCCCTATAGACTCAGAGAAAGCCACGGGTATTTCATCATCATGGTGATCTTCATTCATCACCGATTCTACAATACAGTCTGGGATTCTCTGATCTCCCTCTGAGTGATTCAGCTGTAACTGAGCATCCAACTCAGAATCTAAGTCCCCCAAATCCATGTCATCATCCCCATCGGAAATTTCAGGGTTTTCCATGGGTCTGTCAGTAGGCTGGAAATTGAGTGACTCAGTAGATTTGTTAGTACCATCCTCCAGCTTTCCATCATGATTAGAACGACCAATAGATGACACGTCAGGGAGAGAGGAAAACAGCTGAGGGCGGGATTTCTTACTCTCCTCTGTTAACCCAAACTGCCCTACCAGATCAGGACATGGTGTTTCAGAGGCGATCAGCCTGGAGATAAAAAAAAGGGGTGTGAATGGTACATTATCACAATTGACGAAAGATATACATATAGTGCTCCATAGTGGACATGTATTGGAACAGAGAGACATATGGCCAAATAAATCAAGAACATTTAAGTTTGAGAATGACTACTATTATTCTTATTATTAATGATGTGCACTTTCATGACAAACCTGTCTAGTTAATTTTCAAGTGAATTCTAATCAATAATGTAAATATCTTAAATGCCCAGCACTAATACTATGTGCATCTACAACAAATCAACAGTGTGACAAGACAGCACTACTCTACTTGTGCAATAATAATAAGAAGAAATTAAACATATGTCACATGGATGATATTTGACATAGACGAGCTCAAACTAGACCATTGCTGAGTCAAGTGTTTGTTAAGTATACTCACTGTGAGCTCCTGTTCTCCAGTACGAGGCGCTGTTTCCTCTCAGGCATGTGTGAGCCCATAATAGACTGAACTGTGACGAAGCGCTCATAGCCGATAAGCATGCGGCGGATCGTTTCCCCTGGCACGTCATGTGTTGTGCGCCTGCACATAGGTAAACAGAAGTCAATGGATAACTGGAATTTTTTTTTTAATTTAGGTTCCAAAAGTAAAAAAAACCCTTAATATTTCATTTTAAAAACTGAAATTTGTTGAATTCTTTTCTCTCTCACATCTCAAGTTCTCTGGGCTTGTTCTTCCACCAGGTGTCTGGCTCACGGAAGAGCACTTTATATCCATGTTTCAGTGCCTACAACAGATATGATAATTGATATGGTGATTTTTTGCAGCTCAAAACAAACTTATGTGAAAAATGTCCAGCAACACCCTCAAAAAGAAAGTCATCATAACAGTAATTATTTTATTTTGCATTGAGATGATCATAGGGTAAATTGTGGAAATGTAACACTAAAATTATAAAGTAACTAACAACTAGTCTACTAAGAGGACTTAACATCTGTCTGTTTGGCCTATGCAGAGTCTTGTGGGAATGTCACACCTTTATATCCCCTCACCACACAGTTTAAAAAGGAACAAACACAGAAATGTCAGGCATTAAGCTGACAGCAGAGGAAGTCACATGTCGCTTTTCCACCGAAGGGAACCTGGGATGATGCTAGTGCCTCTTCAGATTTAGTTAAACTTGAGAACCTTTTGCCTTTCCGCATCATTGCTTCACTACAAAAGCCAGTATACGTCTTGATAAATACTAGTACTAGCACAAAAACAGAGTGTGTCATGTCTGTTTTGTGTTTTGCTTCAATTTCACATCTATGTTGAAGGAATAGACCTACGTCTGTGTAATATCACACTCTGAAACGTCAATCCACTGGCATTGTTTGGTTCAGTGTGAACAAGATAAGCCAGCATAGTGAGAGTTCCTCTTAGGTGCAATATGGCAGGAACTCTGTTTAGAGGAGGCTTGTGTTGTAGCAAAAGCTGAGCCAAATTCACCATTTTGCGCAGAGCCCCCTGCATTGTTGCCGTGTTTTATTGAGAGGGCTGTGATTTTTCAGTCAGGGCTAATGTCGGTCTGAGTGCTGCCTAACCCAGTTACAGTATGAATTTAATAAATAAGCTCTTCACCAGATCAATTAGTGCAACAGCAAAATTAGTCCCATGAGATTTGTTGGATAAATTACAGGGGGCTGACTGACCTGAGCCACATAGGGTTTCATCTCCCAGCCCTGCATGTTGGTATTGTCAATGATGATGGGATTAGAGCCCTTCTGAAAGGCTTCCTTGGCTGCAGGATAACATTCACATGAGAGACAACACAAGCGAAAAACAAAACATTTGTTGTTTCAAGTGGCATTTGTCAATTAAGCAACCAAGATTAAAAACATTTGCACAGACATGTTGACTTACTACAGCTGCAAAACTTCTCATCAAAACTGTGTGTGTGTGCGTGCATGTGCTCCCTGTGTTATCAACCTCGTTTTTGGTTCCACTCGTGGGCCTCCCCCAGGGAAGTGGGGTCAAACTGATATCCTCCATTGCGATTGAAATAGTCATCAGTGCTCAGTATTACTCCACCAGAGTTATGCTCTAACAGAGCTCTGCAGAGAGAGACACACAAACACAAAGATAAGTCTGAAGTAAGTACATGAGCTTTTGAGCAACAGTGTCTGCAATAGTGTATTTAAATTAATGACTCTACTATCTTTACAAAATTGAAATCCATGTTTCAATTTTGTACTTTTGCTTTATTATCTCATAACAGTCTAATCTGATCTAATCATCACTGCTCAAAACTTAAACATACATATGAAACAAGGACAAATGAGTGTTTTCTGCACAGCTACAGACTTTGTGGGAAGCTGTGAAAATCATAAAAACTAAGTCTTAACAAGCCAAGAAACTGGTTAATTATTCATCAATTTCTCAATATTCTGACATTACTCTCGTCTCTGCCAGCTGTAATGTTTTCCAATTTAGAGTATCCAAACAGTCATACCTTGCCAAGGTTGACTTCCCAGATCCTGGAGCACCACGTAGCAGCACAAGCACCCTCCCCTCCAAACGAAGTCTGCTGCCCCGGCCAGGAAACTGTGGAGCAGCAGCCTGGGTCCAGGACTTAGGGATTGTTGCGGAAGGTTTGAGAGGTGCTTGATTGACAGGAGCATGACCCATCCAGGGAGAGGTATGCCTGGGCAGGCTGGGCCAGTTGGAAGGCGTTTGAGCCACAGGGGTAATAAAGGTTGGCTCCTGGTTTCCAAGGAAACGGGGAGAAAATGCAGGCGCCTCCAAGTTCCAGGCCGATGACATGTAGCTGAGTGGCTCCCAGTTGGTGCTCTCCTTCAATCTTGCTCCTCCGGCTATCGCAGCAGTGGTCATGACCCCAGCCCTGTCAGAAAGACTGTGCGATTGGTCTTTCTTTTTATACACCTGGAAAGCCGAGGGACGTCCCGAAGCTGCCAGGTCCAAAGGAGGCTTCGGTTTGTCTGCAGGTGTCTCTGTCAAAAGATGTGTGAAATCCACAACCGGCAAACGGCCCTCAGAGGTTTCATCATCCCAAGAGCTGAGCTGGTCAAGTGGAGAGGAGGCTCCAGACTTATGCTCTACCAAGCGACCTGCTGAGCCTGCTTGTTCAGCAGAGGGCCCTTTTGACCTAGGCCTTAAACTGGGCTGAAGCAGCTCAGGAAGGGGCTGCTTTGGAAACGGTGGTGGAGGGAGAGAGGAAAGCGGGGCACCAGTCGACAAATACTGGCTGCTGTGGTGCTCTTCCTGAGTATCTGTCTGTGTGGTCAATGTCACTAGTTCCTGATCAACTAGCAGGTCCAGCTCCTCAGTCAGGAGGTTGGTGTAGGAAGGAGAGGAGGGCTGTGCTGGCCTGGAGGAGTCTGGGTCTGGTCTCCGTTCAGAGAAATGTTCGGGGCTGAGCAAGGCTGCAGCAGTGCGCTCAAACCCAGAGACAGGAGAGGGAATCGGAGCAGCAACTTCGGCTGCCACAGACAGCTCAAGGAGGGAGTCCATTGCATTTTCAACTAAAAACAAAAACACCAAAATAAGAAATGAGTAAGATTCAATTTCTGATACATAACTTTTACATTTCATGATTCTTTCTTGATTGCTATTTCAGTGCAATGGACAGGAATTTGCACTTTGCACTGCCTCACTCCCTCAACCAAAACTAAAATCTCAAGGTGTACCACATCAACAATGACCTATAAACATCTGTGTAACAAATGCTAATATTGATTTTAAAAAATTCTGATACTTTGTGACATGGTACTGTATTGATTCTTTGAAACACTGTATCAATATTTTATCAGTAGTTTATCTGGTGACAGTGGGTTTGTGTTGTATTTGAGCCTCCAACCAATGGTAATTTCTTTATTCAGACTGCACAAAAACGTTTTATTTTGGATGTTGCAGTGATAACACTGTCTTGTAATCCCTTAGTGTTTATCTTATCATTTTTATAAACAGTTTTTTGTTGTTTACTGATTGAGGCAGATGTTAATTCCTCTGGGCCGAACAGTATTTACTATGATATAGGATGTCACAGGTAGTGTGAAATATAAACACTGGTGCACCTGTATTTGTACACACAACATTGCGTGTTCTTTATATTCTAAGAATTTTATAAAACAAAAAATATATATTATATTGACCCCTCCTCTTAAGGACATGTATCATATCTCCAGATTCTTGCCAATTTGCAGCCCTGAACAGACAAGAAAGTTATAAAAGTTATATCAAATTTCAGTCCTCATAAATATTCAGATCACCTCTGACTTCACCTCACTTTGAATGTTTGCTCTTGTATCTGATAAACTTATTGGTGTAGATAGCTTCAACAGTATTCCACAGACACTCATGGGGTTTGTTTCTCCTGTTCCTGTGTTGAGAAGCACTTATAAGAGTACTAAACCAATTACATCCAGTACCCTATATCTGTCATTCAAAACGATTGGGGATATAAACACACGCGACAGGTGGAGGAGGATGGGTGGGTTGGTGCAGTATTACATGACTGCACATACTGTCAATAACACACATGGGACCTCCACTACGAGGGGCTCACGTGGTTAATGATTCAACAAACTGCTAACAAGCTACCCAGCTAACTGGTTAGCCAAGTTAAACCAAAATAGCATTCCCAGTAGTCACTCGGCGGATTGTGTAGCCTCGTTTCCGTGTTTTGTTTTGGTTTGTTTTTGGTACCTTTGAAGTCACACTCGGACAGCACGATGTATATAACTTCGGGGTCCAGGTGTGAGAACATCTCCTGCATGTTTTTAACGATATTCTCCTTGTCGGAGCTGGGCAGCAAGTCGCTGGATGAAAAGTTGTTCGCCATGGCACCGTCAAATCCCTGAGGTAGTCGGTAACCCGCGGTGTGGTCGAGGCTTCCACCGGGGACTCTGGCCGGGCTCTGACCGCTCTTCTTCCTCCGAGGCATTCCGTGGCCCAGGTGTCACTGCCGGCTGCTCTCATTAGCGGCTACGCGGAGCTAACTAAGTAGCCGATGAGCTACAAAAGGGAGGCCCGGAGCGGATAACATGTTACTGTCGTATTGGTTAGAGTAGTGGAAGTACAGTAAGTCAAGGTTATGATATCTAATAGCACTCCAAGTGGTGGAAATACACGGAAAACCCTGACTGAGCCAACTCTGGCAACATGGACCTTCATTCCGGAAATCAACACTGTGATTCCAAAATAAAAGCACGGCCCCCGGCTTTTCTGGAAAAATGTCTGAACTTTCATTTTGATCTTATACACTGCCCTTTTTTATATATACATAAATATATATACATTTTAACAATTCGTTGTTTTCCGTTTTCAACTCTGCCTTGCATTATAACGAGTTTCCTGTGCACAAACCGTTGAATCAGAAAGGATTTAATATAATTTTAGATTTTTAAAGGTAATATAACTGTATCTAAAGAGAAAATGAGACATGTCTTAAGGTAACAATTAAAAATACTATAAACACTTAGCGATGAACTTCATACAAAGAATCAAGAGTAAAAGTAATCGTTTGCATGATGCCTGTTAGTGAGCCTGTCATAACAGGATCCTATTATACTGGATTATTAGTGATACATCAACAAACATAGGCAGTATTCCAATGCTGTAGTTGGTATTTGATTACATTTTATGTTAACACAGTCACTTTAGCCGATCAATGTAGTAGGGTACATTGTACTTAAGAGGTATTTACATGTCTGCAGTAAACAATTTTGTGAAGTGGAATACACAACACATATTGCTGCAGAGTACCTTTTTGCAATCACAGAGTTATGACCAATACTGTGACGCCTCAACTCAGCCATAGTTTTTTTTAATTATTATTTCCTTATTTTCCATATCACTTCCGCATATGATCAAATTAACATTATATCAGTAATTGTACTAAATAATAACATAGTTCGTCTCAGACCTTGCAATTACCAGTTGACCACTTGGTGTCACTCCTCTCATTTTACTATTCCATGTAGAAAGTTAGGGTGCTCGATTTTCTAAAGCAATGGTAGTTACCGTAATATTTAGTGGTAATAACAATAAGCAACGTGAGCGAAGGTATAGCTAGCAGCAGTTAAGTGTTCGAGGACTATCAGTCCAGCCTTTTAAAATAGCGTATTGCACAAGAACCAACTACTACATTAACAGTGATGATAATAATGAATGCGATCTAAATTAGTTATTGGGTGGTTGAGAATAACTGGGCGGTAATTTGAGGATAAACCCCACATTATGATGAACAAACAGAAAAGTTGAGGGGAACTGTTTGTGCTTGACTCCCGCCATGAATTCGGCGGCGCAGTACCCCTGTGAGACCGAGGGGGGCGCTCTGCACCCAGCCTTCACACAGACAGTGCTGACTGAACGGACAGGGAGCTTTGTGCCGAAAACTAAACCCAACCTGTGTCAGACTAATGAATTAAAACGGCCCACTTGAGAGGTAAATACGAACGTGGAATCGCTTGGCAAATATCCGGGGTTTTTTAGCCGTAGTTGTGTGTTTGAAAACAGATGCATTTTGCATTTGTTAGGGTGTTCAAAATCCTTCGTGGGGGCAAGTTAGTGGTGAGACAGGAGGGCTTAGGGCGACGGTAGCAGCAGCCCTTCTTCGCCTGTGAACTAGCGGCAGTACGGAGCGATGCGTTGAAGTTGAGAAAAGACAGTAACAAGTAAATAAGCTTCATTTTAAAACTTCACAAAGTAGTTGCATTTGTCGGAAACCACAGGAACTGACCACGAGCTGGGCTATTTGAGGCAAAGATGATTGGGTACTTCACTTCCTCTGTAATTGTCCGTAGCTGGAGATGTGATGGGTACCTGAGTAGTTTGCGGCCTAGGCTAGCAGAGTAGGCTAACCCGTTAGCGTGAATGGCTAACGTGTATTCGCCGCTAACACGACTTCCTTCCCGCAAAATGCTAGGCGCTAGCCAATGATGTTTGCACTGCAGCTAGCTGGCTCGTTTGATAACCTGTATGACAGTGGCTACACACCGGCGGGTTCCCTGCTGCTTTTAAAGTGGGCTTCGAACAACTTAGTCCTTCGTTGGACGTAAGGTTACCGAAAGAGCAGTTGAGCTTGTTTCTGTAGCTAAACTGTGTTTGGGTAGAAATTTACGGAAAATATGGAGCTGATATTTAGCTGGGGCATTTTAGCATGCAAGCTAATAATATGCACAATGTTGGTGTACTGTTCGCTTTCTGTTTGAAAAGTTCCCAGAGTTACGATATCGTTAAATTAACGCGCAAGGTTTTGTCAATTTTAACTGGGAAAATGGACGGTTACCAAATGAGAATGATGCTTAAAACGAGGTTTTTGGTAAGTGCGGTAGCATGGTTGTGTTGAACTTTTGTTTTCTGACCCATAGAGGCCAGTAGAAGACCGTGTGGACCATACATCAACAAGCATGGAGTTCCCGCAACAGCAGAAACCGGCGGGGGACGGAAAAATCGTATATCCTCCCGGAGTAAAGGAGATTACGGACAAAATCAGCAACGATGAGGTGGTCAAACGATTGAAGGTATGTAGATGGGGGTTCGTTACATTTGCTGCAGGCCCTATCCTCCGATAGCAATGTCCAGGCCCTGGCAAAATGCCAAAACTTGTCTAACTTTGTAAACTACTGGATATTAAGTAATAAGAGACCCCTCACATGTGGCAGGTTGTTTTCCCAGTCCTCTGCCCCCTCTCACTCCATACCACAACAATCCTTATCATGTCATCATTGAGTGTCATGAGTGTGACATGATACAAAACAGGATACGTCACTGTTGATAAGTGTGGAAGGCCCCAGTTTATCCAACCCTTTCACCCCTTTCCCCCTAAGCTTGGGAAAAAAATGGATGAACACAAGGAAAGCAAACATTACATACTGAAGGTAGTTTTTCACTGTAAAGGAACAAAACAGTTACTCATGTTAAGGGCAGATTGAAGGAAACAGCTGCAGTAATGGAACAGATAATAACTGAGATGCTGTTGACCTTTTTGAGTAACAGTAGGACTCCAGGACATCGGAGGAGTACATAATGTTTAACATGTTCAACACTGAAATGTACAATATATGAGTTATGTGACAACTCAGTGCTCCAATTAATGTCAATACACTCTGTTCAAATTCTAGTTTTTGTAGTTGTTCTGCAGATTTGATGAGTTTTTATGTAATACATGACAGCGAACCTCGATTCAGTGGATAAATGTTTCAGTAGTTCACCTTGGACTTATCTCTGATTTGTCATTGCTATATCTCTGCATTGGGGAAAACACTATAGCTAGCAACTTTGTCACTGTCTCACTCAATCCTTTTTTCGGTCTGGAAACAAAACGTTGGTGCAACATTGACACAAGACAGCCAGGAGTTACAGAGACCGATTTATTAATTTGAAGTCATGCTTTCTCTGCAAATACAGCCCAATGTCCACTTTTACTTTTCCTAGCTCTGATTTGGGTCCCTAACAACTCCCCCAGGCAAACATGAGGCTTTTTTAGCTAATAAATGCTCCACTGTGTTCATCAGTCACTGTATCTGTTCCCTGCTGCCTGCGGACGAGATGAGACACGTGAGAGTGAACCACAACAGTTAAGTTGCGAGGGGAGCTATTGATTTCAGTGATAATTCTCTGTAGGTTCATCACGGCAAGTGAACCCTTTCACAGTGTTTTCACACTGTCATCATTGTTTTTAAACAAGTATTGATCGTAGTCACTTCAGACACGGGCTTTAAACTTGCTCACAGTGTGTGCTGACATACAACTCCCCCCTTCTAAGCACCACTTCAAACCTTCACAACAGTTTCAGAGTTGGTGTGTGTGTGTGTAGGGGATCCTGTGACTCCTCATAATCACATTAAATTGTTTACTACGCCAATACAGAAATTGTTTCCTGACATCCTGGGACTGTTTTTATAGTGTAACATAGCAACCATGAAGTATACAACCCTTGGTCTTAGCATGATGGACAAATGTGCTGAATAGGAGTTTGTTGACTGTGTTTGTTTATTTAGATGTTTACTGATACATTTAATCCCTGCTGCGTTGTTGTTTAGATGTTAGAAAGGCCGGGACAAATTATCTGTGCAGTAATCTAGCTGGTCAGTTTGTGGAAGGGACCTGAGATTTATATTGTGCCACCAACAGAGCAAATAGTGAGTAGACAGCTGATTTGATGTGCCAGTAATTGTAGTCTACAGTCAGCCTGTACTGCAAGTTATTCTGTAGTTTAGTTTAATGACTGGAATAGGTCAAAACTTAATAGCCCATATGGCATTGTATACTTACCGTACACAAGTCTGAGCTGCTTTGGTATTGATGTATTTGTAGGCTTGTGTTCACACCACAGGGTCTATTTTGTAGGTACTGTCCATTCATTATCAGCCTCACCCTGTATCGTGTGGTGTTGGGCTTACGTCTGGACTGCCTGTATTAAGTTAAGAAAGAGGTATATGAAGTCTGGGACTTTCATTGTTGTTTAAAAAAAAGACTCTTTGCATTGACCTTTTATTGGCCTTCAACAGATGCACCACACCATTTAATTTAATTATTTCCCTTTAAGATATGGCTCTATTCATTTGGTGCTGTAACCTAGAGAAAGCAGAACTGGAGTTCACAGTCGCCAAGTAAAGAGATAGACAGGGATGGCACACAGTTGATTGATTTTGTTTTTTCACGGTCCTGATGGCCATCCTGACTACAACAGACAGGTCAACATGTTTGTAAGAGTGGAGCTAATAAGATGAGTTTAAACAAAGCATTAAAGACTAAACAAATAATAAATTGGTATGTCAACCTGTGATGAATTAACTCTTTCTCGACTACTACTGTTCTGATAGAATCACTTTTAAGACTTTTAAAAATATGTGTTTTTGTTGACGTGGAGAGGCCTTGTATGGCTCAGGTCTGTTTGGCTGCACCTGGAAGTTCCTTGGAATATCATGTTCCTCGTGGGTGTTAACAAGCTATTTATATAGTCATCCTGGTTGTTTGTATTTACGATGTAGCTGGATCCTGTTCACAGGAGAGATATTGCATCTTGTTGTTGAGGAGTGATCGTTTCTCTGTTGCTCATCTAAGCTTTCTACCTTTTTTCCTGTTAAAGGTCATTTAACAAATCTTTGGTCTAGGACACAGGGTGTTGTATGCTGTATGACAGTGTAGATCTCTGCGGGAAATTTGTGCGTAATGAGATACTGGGCCATGTAATGAAAACTGCATTTTTGTAGTGTGTGTATATAGTAATGCAGAAGTAGAGGTGGTAGTATTGTAGGTATGTAATAACTTCAGTACTGTATACTGGCAAGAATTTGGAGGCACGATATATGTGCCAAATGGGGATGACGAGACGATATATTGATACTGTAAGCAAGGTGATACGTTGCAATTTTTTCGAAACCCTTTAATTATAAAAACTCAGTGTTGAAGAACACAAAATGCTGCATACACAAACAAATACAGTTTATTTTTATTCAGTCAGACTATGAACAGTTGCAATTATATTTAACAGTGCCTGTAACATCCTGCTGCATAGTAAATCCTGTTTGTGAAGTCTGAATAGTGGAATTAACAACCATTAAAAAAACTCAAAGGTTCATACAGGAAGATTGACACAGACCATCAGCTGATAAAGACATGTCACAGAAACATCAGGTGACCTTCCTAAGGGAGACTACAGCAGTTAGTCGAAATATGTCAAGGTAATTACAATCCTTCAACACTTATCAGGTAGAATAACATTAAGAAATTAAATTAGTTTTTAATGCAATACATGGTTGCTGCAACGTCCAACAACACAATTTTTCATGCAATCTGAACAGAGGAATTACCATTCGTCAGAGGGCCCAATACACAGCACACAAAACCAGTGGCACAGTGCAAAGGATTGATAAAATTTTGATACAGTGGTTCAAAGAATGGATACAGTATCACATCATCATCAAAATATTGCGATACTTTGGTTTACTGATATTTTTGTACACCCCTAACTAACTTTGATAATAAAATTACTTTTAACAACATTGATATTATGTGCTCATCATGGCCACTGTAGGAACACCTTCTCTGGTTAGCCCAAACCTAAAACGGCCAGCTTTCTGATTTGTTAATGCTGATTAGTTGATGAATAAACAAGATCAGTGGATTGACTTGCCTACTCTCCATGGCACAGGAATGGGGGCGGGGAAAAATCACTTCACATAAGAATTGTAATTCTCATACTAAATATTTCTGAATTGATTTACAAATGCCAAAAAGCCCTCTTTGTATGTCATTAATAACATTATGTTGATGGAACAAAACAGACAGAAACCTCCCACACAGTGTTGCCGCTTGTGGTGTACTTGTACTGGAGAAATCAGATAGTTTGGTTTAACAATTGGCTTAGCGAGAATTGGGTGATCGGTGGATGTGACCAATGCACACAACCCCACTTTATAAAGTGTAAATAAAGTAGCAAATTAAGTGAATCAGTGTAATGTAATGACCTTCATGTAACTAGCTTAATGACCATGTGTGTACAGGATTTTGTAGAAATGAATGTATTGTAATGAAGTAGTGGTGATTCCTGTCCTAAATCCAAATAATGTAATTGTAGTTTGAGGCATTTTCACAGATATGGACTGTTAACATCATCAGGTGATTTCACCAATGATCAGGTCATTGGTGAAATAGGACAAATAAGGATGATTATTGTTTTAAAGAGTAATGTCAACTGAGCCTTGCCAATGGCAAAGTATTTTTCTTTACCAGCACAGACTGGTCATGTTCTTTAATTTATGAAAGGAAACCATTGTGTGTCTGGAAAGAAAGGAGAATGCAGAATTGGGACACAACATCTGCTTGATCTGACTGTATTGTGCTGACGGCTATTTCAAACTACATTTTATTTCTCAGAGGGAAAAACAGCTCCTTTAGTTTCAGCTTTCAGTATTTTGGGAAATACCCTCATACAGCCACACAGACATAGAGCCCCACATAGCCTCCTGTTGGTTAATTAATGAGCTGATGAGGTGCTGGTAGAAATATGTAGTAACTAGACTGTAGTAGAGCCAGAGAATCTGTTTCCCTCTCTTTTCAGTCGTTACTCTACAGTGGTATAATCTTCTCATCTGCAACTCTGGGCAAGAAAAGCAGATCAGGGTATATAACAACATGTTGAAATATTCCCTCAAGACTAAGACTTGAGGGAAAAGATGATCCTTTCACACAATCTTATTCAGTTTAATGTTATCTTAGATACTTTTGATAGTGATTGCCTCTTTCTCTGAATCAAACAGCCCTATGGTAAAAAGCTTAAGTGTCTTTGTTGGTATTATTGAATTTTATTGTGCAGCCCACAATTACAATCCAGGAAGTAACAGAATACTAATTATGGAAGTGTACCAGGTGCCAAATCTCTGCCCAGATGTCTAAATTAACAGTTTTATCCTCCATAGTGATGACTGCCTGGTAAACAGGAGAACTGCCGTGTGGGTTAACCAAAGTAATTGGTTGACGGTCGACCCGTCTGCAGCTTCAGGTGGAGGACATGAACTGTTTGGGACTAGTCAGACCAACAGGTCCACTCGTGGCAGTGTCAACAACGGCAGGAGATCAGGAAGTGCAGTGGATGGGGCTAAACTGGGAGAGAGGCCCTCATTGAATGCATGTGTGTGTTGTTGTGAGAGAGTGAGGGGGAGCGCCACCCGTCACAGAGGAGAGGAGAGATGCATTGTAATGAATGTAAAATGAAACGAAAGCAACACATTAGACGTACGTTATAGGTCCTTAAGATTAAAATAAATATCGGGCTAAA
>OMNW01018827.1:19143-31279 GCA_900303245.1 Selene dorsalis | reverse complement strand
TGTAGTAATTGCTTGTATTTTCTAATGCGACAGGAGAGGTAGATGGAGTCAGCATGATGTGGTCTCGTTGCTTTGCCTATACAGGAGGGTAATGGTGCTGCGTTGAGAGTTCAACCGAGCTGCTGGCTGGATGTTTGTTAGTTTGTTGGTGTTTAACGGGCAGAGTTTCTTTGAAGTAATAGCATTCGATGCCTGCAGCTCGTTAATTATCATAGCTGTCAGCAGTAATTTGCTGAGATATGTGCACAGCATCCTGACGTTCTCCTCCTGCTATTCCCCAAAGAAAACACATATACAGACATGCACAAATAGCATTAGTGGGCTGCTGTGACAGCTCCTCTTGCATCCGAACAGCTAAGGTGTCTGTAACTGATTGCTTTTGTTTGATTAGAAAGACACACCTCAGCCGTCTCTCTCCAAAAGAGAGCTGATGGTCTTATGTTGATGCTGATGAAGAGCAAGAGAAGGAAAATGGGGATAACAGCAATGTCAGTGATGGTGACAGGTTTTTACTCCACGAGTAGGAAGACTCAGGATGACACCTGTCTAATACAGTATGTCCTTCTCTTGTCCTTGTTAGTTGCTCCAGCTATTTTCTCAGCAGGGCAGGATTCCTGGTGTGTCAAAAGTGTGGTTAAATTGGTTCTTCGAGTGGTGAAAGATGGAGACAACTTTGGACAGTCTTACTCCTCTGGTGCACTCAGGATCTCCACTGAAATAGTCACTGATTAGAAGAAAAAGCTTGTCCATACCTCTCTGTGTGTTTGTGTGTGTGTGTGATTGAGTTATTTTTGAGACACCACCTGATGTTCATGGGTTTTCATGAAGTTAATGGACGAAGCTTGGAGGTTTGGACTCTAAATTGAAGATTCCTTCCTAATTACACAGCACTTCAGTTCAAATGGCAGACCTAGCACTGCACTTAATTTACCTATTAGCTATATATATATATATCTAGCCCAGGAAGCTGAACCAAAGTACCAGCCTGATTCTTTCTGCTTTTCTGCTTAAACTCAAACAAAGAAATGAAAGAATTATGTTAAACTGTAGAAACTGGAACAAGGAAATATAATAATAATGATATGCTATAGTTGTGTTTTATTTACAGTGTATGATATGTACAATGGAAATTGACTATATCGCTAAGCAAACACCACGAAATGAGTTGCAGCTTGTCTCTCAAATTCACTTGCAAAATCCGTAATGGGACTAAACTCAACAATCCTCTGGTGCATGTGTATGTTTCAAAATAGCTGTCAATCAAAAAGGGATTCAGCCTTTAGACAGATCCTCCAGTCATCATGCAGAAGACCAGCGTCCAGGCCCGCCCACTGCTCCATTCACGCCCAGAGACGCTGAGCGTCCACTGGAGGGACAAAATCGCAGCATTTATCCAGTGACCATCTAGTTTCTCTGCAGTGAAAACAACTGTTCTGTGCCGCTCCACTGAGGTCCACTGGACGCTGAGCTTCAACAGCTTTTAATGCACTGTGATGCTGCGGAAATGCATAAGAAGAAAATCCCGTCAGTTGACCTGCCATACATAGCTGACTCTGAACGAAATTGTCTTAGAGTTGAACGTGTTAACAAATGTTTAGTCAGTCAAATAAATGTGAACACAACAGTTCATATACGAGGAAACAGAGCTTCCCTTGCAGTCTAAGAGCAATCACCTCTGGTTGCCTGTTGTTGCTTCCCCCAATTACACCACAGTTACAACTTAGCATTTTAACCTACCCGTCTAATTGTCATTTTTGTTCACTGTCTGTCTGTATTTGCAGCATGGCTCCTCGCTGACTGTCAAAGTTAACAGTAAATATATGTTGATTTCATTTTTCCTGCTCTGAAATATTTAATTTAAATTTCTCTTCTGAAGCAGTCCAATTCTGCCAAACAGAATGCATAGCGTTCCCTGCGGCAGCACTAATGGAATCCTTGAGTATGTGGTAGCTACAAATGCCAAGCTGTGATGAATGTGTGTGTGTCTCTGTGGGTGCCCGGGCTTTGCGTGTTTGTGTGGTGCATGTGCATGTTTCCAGTGAATATTTAATATCTGCTTCCTTAGACTGTGTGAGGACAAAATATTAAACTCAAGGGTTGTATATCACAAACTGGTCCTTGAATAATAAACCTCACAGTACACATGTTGCTCCAGCAGGTGGAATCTGTGTGTTTGACTTCAGTTTCTTGGGAAGAGGCAGGAAACTAACGAGATAGAAAAGTGCATTGCACAGTAAAACGCATCATAAGACTTCAGTGATTATTTGTTTGATTGAATGTCTCTCTCTCTGTCCCTCTCTTTGCTTATTCTGATGCAGATTCGTTCAGACCAGGACCAGGATATCTCAATCCGATACAGCATCACTGGGGTGGGAGCAGATCAACCACCCAATGAGGTCTTCAATATCGACCCCGTGCTCGGGAAGATGTTCGTCACCAAGCCTCTTGATCGAGAACATCGCTCCTCTTACCATGTGAGTCTCTCTCTCTCTCTGTCTCTCTGTCTCTCTTTTCTCTCTCTCTCTCTCTCTCATTCACATCCACATCCACACACAACAGCCATGACCTTTCCTTTGAGATGAAACCCACACACAATATTATACAGGCATTTAACCCTTTGACACATACATCTGCCACCTTAAAACCAGTGTAATTCTACATAATAGAATTACCCTATGTGACAATTACTCAACATAGCAAACTATAAAAATACAAACCCCTTTTAGAAACCATTTATTTGACCTGTAACCCTTTCATTGTTGTGAGAAACAATGACAGTGACGGTGGAATGAAGCATGTAATTTTCAATTTGCACCTTTCCTCTCTTACGTGGCGGCGCTGCGTGTAAAGCCACTGGCTGAAGTGAAGTTGAAGAAAGAGAATGTGGTAATTAATCAGTTCACAGCCACTTTTTTCCATTCACCGTTATTATCGTCACTTTGATTCTTTGGTGATAAATAACAATTACAGGTTGGCAGGTTGGACCAAGAATTTAAATTGAGACAAAAATGAAACTAGTCTCTAATTTCAGGGAGAGTGAGAGAGTCCTGACAATTTGGAGTCTTAATCTTTGATTCATCGCATACAAACTGAAAAACTAATTTGTGCCGTTGTTGAGGAATGCAAGAAAACTATTTCACCTCACATTTCAAGTTATATTTGTGAAATGTTTCTTTTGTTATCAGGTGAAATTAAATATTTTACACGTGACAAGTTTAGAATTGTTTAATTATCACTTTTAGATCTAAAAATAAAAATCTGCCATGGATTGCGTGCGAACCTTATTGATTTAAACTTTGTCAGGAAGTTTTCATAAAGGTTAAAATTCTTCCAAAATCCTTCGTTTTTCTGACACAAAAAAAGTTATGAGTTACGTGATAGAGGTGTCGGATGGTTGGCCTGAAAAAAACCTGTGCATACTACCAGGTCTGTACTTCAGACACTTGTACACCTTCCTGTGTAAGGTTGTGGTCACGTTGAGGAACACTGCACTTGAACTGTGGCTGTTATCAGTACAGCAGAAGCTGTCAGGAGGGATAAGATAAAGCTTTACACAATAAATGATTTAAAGAAAAAAAAAAGTCCATGTGCATTTGTAAACAGAAAACTCCAGATAGGTACAGTACAGATTTGAGTTACTTCAGCTCAAGGCCAAAATCTGAGTTTTTATTAACAATGTAATGTAAGAGAAGTAAAAAATCGAAGTTGGATAAAGTCAAAGCTGAAATGTTAATTCAACTTTATCTGACTCGGAGAAGCTCATTGTTCGTCTGGATGATGAAATATCGGTAACACTTTGTTTGAAGGGTGGGTGCATAGCACATTCATAAGGCCTTTCATAAGGTGTTCGTAATGTATCCATGACAACTTCGTAGGTCAAACATTGCTATTGAATAAAGAAACTGGGAAAACTTTTCAAAATAAAAGCCCCCTAACTGCACATGGAAATACAAGAAAAATATACCCCCATTCAGCATTCTATTCTTCTGAAAGCTTCATAAAACTTCCAGGTGAGATAAAGGGACTTTGATGAAACGTCTGGGTAACTTTTCCAGTTCCGTTATTCAATAGCAGTGTAACACAATGTATGAATGCCTTATGAATTTGTAATGGATGCATTACGAACACCTTATGAAAGGTCTTATGTATGTGCTATGCAGCCACCGTTCAAGTAAAGTGTTACCGAAATATCTTACAAGGACTTTTGATGCATTTGGTTGAATCTGACCGCAGAGAACATTCCTGTAAACCTGGTGAGGGAAACCTTTGCATACCTCATCAATAATAACAAGCATACAACCTCCAATGGCAGCCAAACCATAATAGACCCTTCCCCGTGTTTGACAGATGAGGTGATGCCTGTGGGTCTTTTCCACACTTTCCTCTTCCTGTCATTTTGACATGGACATTCATTTTTTTTTCATCAGTCCATAAAACACTGCTGCAAAAATGTTCTGATTTCTCTTTGTACGTTTTTACACCATGACCTCTGTATTTTGGAGACTAACCAGATGTTCAGTCCCCTGAGGTTAGATTCTCTTGATAGTTTACAAGGTGACACGTACAACAACATCCTGGAGAATCTTGAAGGGCATTTCCTAGTTTTCCTGCACTCCCCTGCTTATTTAGACCATAACCATCTGACCTTGCCTTTTTAACCTCATTATTATCTCCTGCACTCTTTTGTCACTACAGATAAATCCATCTCTTTCTAAATGACAGCTCTCGATTTTCAATAAACTCTGAGTCACATGAGAGTCCTTTTGCACATGAACTAATGTTGAAATAACACGCAGCTTCCCAAATAATAATTTAATAGCCGAGTGTCCAATTATATCTAAACCCTTGAGATTTGGTTACTTTGAGTTAACAGGGCCGTATCCCCCACACTGTTCTTTCTGCAATGATGTAAACCTACTCAAATTAAAGCTGAGACTTTAATGTAATATCCATTATATCATTTCAAACAGAATATGCTGTAGTGCAGAGCCTGAGGAACAAAAAATGTTTCACTGTCCAAATACTTACCATCTGAATAGTGTATAATGGAAGAGGAAAGTGGCTTAGTGGAAAAATAAAACCTTGATGAGGGCAAGATGTTGGGATTTACTCATATTGGCTTTCTCTCTGAGAGTAAGCTGATGAATATCAATCACATGTCTGTGTGTTGAAGAAATAGTTTGACATTTTGGAAATGCTCTCATTCCCTCTCTTGCCAAATGTCAGATGAGGAGATCACCCTCGATATGAACCTACAGCCAGCAGCTGGTTAGCTTAGCATAGCAAGTGTTGACGCATGGGAAACAAGAAGTGTGGCTAAGATCCAATGTTTTTGCCTCGGAGCAACTTAATTTCCTTCTGATTAGAGTATTATATTTTGTTTGTTTAATCTGTACACAAACATAAATGTCGAAACAAGTGGGGGAGTTATGTTGTCACACTAAGGTTGCCAGGCAACTAAGGGAGACTGCTTTGACAGGAAGTCAGTACTCCTGGCCAACATTTAAAATCCCCCCAAAATATGCAGGTGGTGATATGCTGTTTTGTTTTGTCTTTTGTTTTGTTTTTTTACCTTTGGACAGAGATAAGCTGGTGCTTTAATAATTCCAAACTGCTTATTTTAATGTGCCCTTGAGCAAGGCAACTGACCTCCCAACACTTCTGCAGCCAATTCAACTGTAGCCCATCTTTGAAAAGTTCAAAATTACAACCCTTCTAGAGCTTACTAATGAGCACTGTGTATAGTTCGTTTAACCTGTAAATAAACAGTAATGAAAAGAATGTGTTTGGCTCAGTGTGGGGTGCACCGCATCTTTGTTTCTTCGTGCTGTTCTGCTTTAAACCCAGTTTATTTTTCCAAAAAATACCGACACTTGTCTTGGCTCTGCTTCACTTGAATGAAAGTGCCATCTCTTTGTGCCGCTTCTCTCGCCTTTGTGCTGTGCACGCTAGTCTAAGAATGAAAATATCAAGCAGTCAAGCAGAGCACTTTTAAAATTTAAGAAAATACTAACTTGTCATATTGCATAAGCCTTCCATGAGTCTTTCTGCTGCCATGAAAAGAGAGCCTTTGGTGTATTGAGAAACCACTGTTGGTGGTTTATCTGCGCCTGGTTCCCTCTGTCTCTGTACCTGCTGCTCTCCTCGTATTTATATGGGAACCCAGTCTGAGTCTCAGTCCTGCTGAGCTGGCTTTTAGCTTTTTGTGGGAGCTGAGCAGATTTATACCCAGGAGAAACTCCAATCAATCAGGTGATTTGTTAAGAAAGGTGGAGGCTTTCTTTGGCTGCTTTAGTTAAACTCAGTGTTTGTTGTAGAAGTGCATTAGTTGGTGCAGAATACAAAGAGAAAAGAGAAACCAGATGAGACAAGGTAAAGATGTACGTGTAAACAGAGGAAGAAAGCCGCTGTAGTTCAATTAAAAGCCTCTCCTGGTGGATGCTGCCGGGGACAGGTCAGCACTTCAACTGACTCGATAAAACATGAACTTCCTCAGTCCAAGAAGAAAGACAGGGGAAGGCGCAGAGCGATGTTATCCAGGAAAACTGTAACACACACACACACACAAAGTTAGAATTTGACTTTGTGCTCTTTCGTTTGTTTACTTCATATTTCATGCAAGGACAGAACAAAGTTACGGTCTACTTCTTTTTTATTTCAAAAGAATGAGCACTCTGAAATTCAAAACTAGCCGGGTAACAAGATGCATTCTTATGAGGAAAAAAACCTTGGAGCGTCTGGTCCGCTGTTATCTCTATCAGGATGCTTCCTCTTTGCCAAATGCTGAGCACTGCCTGGTACGGTCTGTTTTCTCCCCTTGCCTTTCAAGATAATAACTTTAATGTGGACCCAGAATTACATTTTGCCTTCTTTAAACATGGCGGTAATCTCTGACTCCTGCTGTTATTGAATTAGGGTGTGGGTGCATGTGGGATGGAGGGTTGAGGGTGGGTAGAGATAACAGGCCTGGCTCCTAGCCGGTTACAGCACACTGAGATGCGATATGCAATGGCAGCACACGGATATTGGGTGCAAGACAGATCAGACAATGCAGTGGGAAAAAGTAAAGTCAAATTAACCTCAGGGAGACCTGGAGACACAATTTCAGTGGAGGTGCGGAGTGGAAACAGACAGTGGAGAGAAGAGGATGGGCAGCAGTGGAGAGGATCTTCACCTCTCCGTTGAGAAGAAGCTGATGGAGAATGCGTCTTTTTCTATGTCCTGCTGCAACGAGCCTAGAGGCTATTTCACTTATCTGGCTCTCGTGCTCTTGCCGTGGTCAGGTAGGGTAGCACGTTCCCAATCAGGCATTTTCAAATGGAAGGAGTACCGTACATAATGAAAAAATGCTCATGTTACGTACCCGTTCATATAATGTCTTTAGGTTCTCAGACTGAAATTGAACATTTCAACAGAAGAAATATTTATCATCCTGTGTGCAGTTTTCTTTTCCTCTGTATAAACTAAACATCCCTGATGCTTCCACCTGACAGGAATATCACTGAATAAGTCATGTTCAGGGATATAAACATTCCCAGGTAAGGTGAAGTAAATCGAAACAGCTTTAAAGAGAAGCGAGGAGTTTGTTTTGAGATGCCACTTCAGTCTGTTATTTTGACCTTCATGTATAGAGGAAAAAAAACAAACCACAAACATTTACTTAAACTCAGCATGTCCCTGTTAGATCACATTTTTCACTGCTCTCCTTTTTTTTCATTTGGCCTCAGTTTTTTTTCCCTCCAGATCTCAATAAGAGCAAAAGCAGTGAGGACACATTTTACTGCACATATTGATTCCAGTAATAACTTCATGTCCAAACTTTGTGAGAAATCCTAGTTGGTGATTTTATTCGTCTGAGCACCGACGTGCTGAATTTGAGATGTGCTGAGTGTGTTTGTAGTCAGAGTGAAAGTGAAGAGATTTCAGGAGTCTCTGTCAAACAAAATCAGACAGAATCTCTGGACTGGGATTCAACACCGTGATCCGGAAACATACACCTTGACTTCGCGGCAGAACTGAACTTCCAATAAAATAAGTTGTTTCTTGTTTTGGTTGCTTGTGAGATAAAAACTTCTGGAGACTAAGTGTAAAAGTGATAAGAGGTCTGGAGAGAGCACTGGAAGAGGAACTTTACAAAACTGGAGCTGCGAGGGACCACGACTGAGGACAGCTAGGGACCAAGCAACGAAGGATCTCCACCAGCACCTGACACCATGAGGACCCTGTTGGGTTGTTGACAAAGGGAAAGTAGAACTGCGACTGTACTGCGAAAGAACGAGGAACTGTCTCCGATTCAAGAATTGGCTCACGGGGCGCCTCCGCTCTCCCTGCCAAAAGGGGAAGGACTTTGTACTGAGTTTTCAGACGTCAGAATCAGGACTTCTTTTCCTCGACAGGAGGTTTGAGGAAGGTCGGCACTGGCCAAACAATCTTTACCCAGGCCAGTGTCTGCTAGAAACAGAGAGCCAGTGGAGTCCTGTAACAGGGGCTTACACCAGAATCTGACAACTGTAATATCTGAGTACTGCTCAAATGATTGTGTCAACATTTTATTAGCTGATCTCTTCTCTCAGCTTGACTTTGGCACCAGGACAGTTGAAGGATGCTGTTTAGTGAGATATCAGTGGCAAACTAATGTCACATCCAGAAGAAGATAGATGGATTTTCTTTTTTTTATTCATCAAACACCAAATGTTTACCAAGATAATTTTCTCTATAAACCCAATTCAAGAACTCATCACAGACTTATAAATAGTTTATCTATTCATTTCTTGTTGCTCCCACAATAATAATTTTGGGCTATGATCTAACTTCATTTCTTGTGTTTCTGTTTCTCCCAGTTGCGTGCTCATGCCGTGGACATGAATGGGAACCAGGTAGAGAACCCCATCGATCTGTACATCTTCGTCATTGACATGAATGACAACAGGCCCGAATTCAAAAACCAGGTCTACAATGGCTCTGTGGAGGAAGGCTCTAAACCAGGTAATGACATATGAACGGATGGAGGCGTAGGTAGAACATGAAGTGAGAAGTGGGAGCAATTAAAGGGTAGATGAATTAATTAAAGATCGGAAAGATCTGAAAGATTAAAGAAATGTGTGATGGTGTTAGATACGAGGAGCGGACTGATGACGAGCCGCTGTTATACCAGCGAAGCCGGTGTCGATAAAAGAGTGACTACGACAGTGAATCTTTTACACAACTGAGAATTTTCCATTCCTCCTGATTTAGCAGACAGACAGAGAATCTGTCTCCTATAGTGGTTTTTCATTTAGCCGGCTGCAGCAGTGGCCATAAACCAAAGAGGGTGCTCAGGCTGGAGAGGAGATTGAGGATGAAATGTACCACGCTGTAGCACCACTGGGTCATTTTATGTCTAACCTCAGAGCAAAAGAATCACCAAGATGAGCTCTCAGTGTGCAGGGATGTGTGTGAATGTGAGCCCGATGAGCCCAACTTTATTGCACCAGGCTGATCGCAAGAGGTGTCCAGACACTAATTTCCTTTTTTTCTTTCTTTCTTTCTTTCTTTCTTGCTTTCTTGCTTTCTTTCCCTTCCCCTTCGCCTTCCCCCACACAGCAGACAATTCTCGGCGGCATGCATGACATTCAGCTAAACAATAATCATAAAAAAAGAGAGTTTTAGAATTTAGAGCTCCAGTGGTTTCAATGGAAGGCCAATTACAGACTTGAATTAGTTTGCAAATTAAAGAGTCATTATGGGGACCTAATCCTGTCAGGCACAGCTTAGGACGCCTGTACAAAAGGGTCCACATTAAACCCCCTAAGAGTTCAGCTTAATGAAATTACCCCGCCGATGTGTGACACATTGTGATTCTCCACCTCCTTCTCAAAAAAAAAAAATGTGATGGGTGGAGGACTGATAGTCATTCCGCTTGGAATCTAACCAAATATGGGGTCTGTCCTCTGCTTCTCTCACCCCCCCCCACCCTCTCTCTCTTGCTGCTGCCTTTTATTTCTCGTCTCACTGAGAGGCCTTTAGAGTGCTCCCTCTGGCCGAGTCATTGACAAATGTTGCTTTGAAATGTAATGAAGTTTGAAATGGGAGCTGCGGTTACAATTATCCTCGGACAGGGGCTGTCACTGCCATGATATCACTATCTCTGGCAATTAGAATCAGCTACGGGAGAGGGAGAGCAAGAGGGAGAGAAAGATGGAGAGATCGGGTGACAGGCAGTGATCCCGCATAGTTATATCAGTCTGTGGAGGCAGGGATGCAAACAAGTGGCGCCTTCATGGAAGGACGCCGGCTTTTTCTCTGCAACAGAACTGTATCTACTTCTACTTGATGTCTGTGCTTACTCACCCTTTCAGTTAAAGGGATTGTCAGTAAGAGAATGTGTTTCTGGCAGGCATAAATCTGAGATCATTATCAAACATCTAGATAGTATAGCTACATTTCAATATGCCTTATCAACATCTGTCATCACTAAAAGCAAAATATAATGTGAGTTATTTTGTAGCTATAAAAGCTAATCTTATATCTGAATGTACTTGCAGTTGCAAAATAGGTGTCCAACGTATCCCAGCTGGCATAAATCTGTACAGATCAGTGAACGTCATAGTAAGCGTTAACAAACTGTAAAGGAACATGTTGTGGTTTATCAGCCGCTTTTATGTCAACATTAACCAATATCAGTGTGATTACTTCCAGTGTATGTCATTAAGATCTGTTTGTAGGATGGCTGATTAAAAAGACCAGCACAGTGTGCCCAGTGCATCTGCATCTGCCTCTGCCTCTCTCCCTCATGTTGCTGTAGCCAATAAAAGGCATGAGAGCACAAAATGTTTAAAGTTAAATGTGAACTGAGTCATTTATTTTATGGAAACAATTACAAAAGGGACAACTACATGTAAACAGACAGCCAAACAGTTACCACATTGTTACAAGGGACAAATATGGGATTCTGCTGGATTTCCCTTACAAAAATCTAGTCTGACAATATGTCATGTAGGAAAGAGTCATTAAGACATGAAAATACTTTAGCAAGTTAATTTACACAGCAATAGTTAGCTTGTGTTAGCCAGCATTAGCCTCCTGATGCACCAGACAGTGTCAAGCTGTAGCAGCAAAACTTCTGAGTGTGTTGAAGTGGGTGAATGTTTGAAGAGTTTTAAGAGTTTTATAGTTATTTCATCAGTAAAAAAGTTACCTACTCTTGCTTTAACACAAAGCTCAAATAAATCTGTTTGTGTTTTGATGGAAGCTGAAGTTGACATAGTTAGTCGTTTCTCTCTGTTACAGCATGTTACTGTCTGTGCACGTGCACGCTGAGAAATGTTCTTTTCTCTCTCAGGGACGTACGTGATGCACCTGTCAGCGTTTGATGCAGATGACAACACCACTGCTAATGGAATGGTGCGCTATCGAATCCTCTCCCAGACGCCACACAGCCCCATCCCCAACATGTTCACCATCAACAGCGAGACCGGAGACATTATGACGGTGGCACCTGGCCTTGATCGAGAGGTTGGTCTCCTTCATCCTAGAGCAGTCAAAAAAGGCTGTTAGTGTTGTAAAAGGATATAATCGTATAGAATGAATCAGCAGTAATAAGGACTGTATGATGCTTTAACTCATTACAATCTGTGCACCCCCGGGAGGGTGCACAGTCTAAATGACCTATAACTGGTCAGAAGATACACCTTTGTCTTTATGGAGCAGCTCCTAACAGCATTGTTTACTCTAATGACGCCCTGAGACATGACTTCAAAATGTTTTGTAGCCAGTTGTCACCACACACACAGGTAATCTTTTTTCCCCCCCTTACACTAAATTGCCTTCTTCTGCGGTCACCTTGTTTATGGAGCCATAAAAGTTGTGACAAGATCCTAATGTGTTTATTCTTGCGACATGGATGTGCCAGTGACTACTCTGCAAAGAAATCTTGGAGACAGATCATCGTCCCAAACTGTCACCGGTGACAGACCTATTAACAGCACATCATGCTGCAGTGGGCTGCTCATGTTGTGTGTGTGTGTTTGTGTGTTTATGTGTGTTTGTGTGTGTTAGTGTGGTGAAGATAGAGTGGAAATATCTTAGATAGAATGCCCTTGACACCTGTCAGACAAACACAAAAGCCCATATAATCACATCTACACTCAATAAAACA
>OMNW01018827.1:6417-19047 GCA_900303245.1 Selene dorsalis | reverse complement strand
TGAGTGCAGATTTGGCTAGGAGATTCAGTGATGGACATGAGGGTGCCAGAGCAGGAGAGAAGGAGAAACATGAAGGGAACATGGAGTAAAAATGAACGTCAGCTGCTACTCACCGCTAATGTCGGGTTTAGCCCCCGACCGCCCAAACACAAGCACATTTGTACTTCTTCAGTCAAGAGGACTCATATTGGCATAACGTCCTCGCCCCAAACCAATGAGGGCAGTGTTCTCTCTCTCTTTTTTTTAAGGGTTCTGTGTTTACAATCACATTGTAAACACACATCCACATGTGGAAGCCGCTCATTACAACCACATGTCATCTGTTGGCCAGAGAGCAGATTCAGTGATGGTATTGAGGGAATGGCAAACTCTGCTCTGTCACTTTCTCCTCACTGACTCAGGCTCCATTTATACCTGGTATCAACATAAATCTCTACTTGGACCTGGATCTGTATTTCAATACATATTGTTTTGAAGTTGGTTAATGAACAGAACATTAATTGTCAGTTATTTTGTTAATGGATTTATTGTTTTGGTTTCTGTCAACATAAGCTATTTGAAGATATCACCGAGGCTCTGTTTTCTCTACTTTTTATAGTCTACCAATTAATAGGGAATCAACTCAATTAAGTGAATTAACGTAAAACCATGCTAAGTTAATCACTTGGCAACAGGGAGATAAAAAGAACACACAGTCCTTAATACAGAGTGTGAATGCATTCAGAATGCATAGGAATCAGGAGCCTGCCAGAAACCCCACCTCGGCAGAGCAACAAGTAAAACCCATTGAGCAGCATCACTTCACTTGACCTGGGACCATGCCTGTCGATTAACTCCATCAGCCGCACCAACCCTAATTTGCTTTTTGTGGTCCGATGACAGTACAGGAAGAATCAAGACAGGCAGAGTGCTTTTTTAATTTGAGATCCATGAACAGATGAAACAGCCCTTAGAAGAAAGAAGTGAGGACCAGCAAACCTGTCCCCACTTTCCAAACATGCCTACCCTCTCAAGATTTAAAACTCCACTTGGCTTAAAGTACAAGAGCACACACACTGCACATGCACAGACACAATAATATGCATCTGTTTTTCACACAAGTGCATATCTGTATCATTTCCCTTTGGGATTAATAAAGTAATTTGTATTTTTGAGCTCATATGCACTTACACATTATATCTGTTGCTTATACATACATTTGTTTTCCTGTCAATTTTTTCCTAGAGAGTAGAAAAACGTTGAAACGTTTGCAGGAAAAAGCTTCTGTACTGTACATAAAGCAGGAAGATGCTACACTGCAGTACTTCCCTGGTCCACTTTTAGTCAGCACTTTAGCCCTTTCAAACTTTGAAAGTTTATGTGTTTCCTTTTCCTTCTTGGGCTGGGGTATTGGAGGCGTTAGGTACTACAAAAAAAAAGAAAAAAAAACACAGGCATCTATTTTTGGTAATCCTCCTCCCCTGTGCCTCAGCTGCATCCCCTGCTGTCTCTTATCCTCTCCTCTGTTCTTCACTTTTGAAATGTCTTTTTCCTCTCCTTTATAAACTCCCACACAGATTTCTCTTCTAAAGGTTTCCACTGGTCTGTAGTGGACTTTAAAAAGCTTGTTGACAGTAACAGACCTCAGTCCTCCAGAGGAACCTGGGTATGCAGTGGTGTTGTTGCAGTGCTGAGAGGTTCAGAGGAGCTCTACATAATTACTCCCTTGTCTAATTAGTGAGAGTGTTGTGTACATGCTGTACACAGGCTGATGGGACAGTCAGGCAAGTAACCGCTTCTAAACAAGATATGGAGGAAAAGGAATGTGTGTATGTTTGTGTGTGTGTATGTGGGTAGGGGGTGGGAGGTGTTAATGAGAGCGTGTGTACAAGGTTGGAGTTCAGCATCTCGTCTAGCATCAAGATGAGAGGAACTGAGAGGAGCTGTCTAATCCTCCTGATGTGGCGTCCTGGCCTAATTGGGATATTTACTCGGTAATTAGCAGGTGAGAAAGACACTGGGAATGTAATTGGGAATCTCAGTGACGAGACACATTATCCAGACTGTCGGCTCCCGGGCTCCATCCTTCCTGCAGCCCATTAACTGCACCCTGGGACAGAAGAAGAGAAAGAGGATTCCGGCAACAAGAGGGAGGCATATGAGGAAAGGAGAATGAGGGGGGAGCGGCACGGCTCGAAGCACACAAACACACCCCAAGTACAAAAATACAAATAAGAGAACCGTATTTCAGCTTCCAACAAAGTGACACTGTGTCATTTTAAAAGATGAAAATGGCATTTATCATTCTCTCATATCATTTCTCCATAGACAGTCTATTAATCTCTGTCAGCTGGAACATTGTCTTCACATCTGTCCATCAGGGGCAGTGTATAAGTGATGTCTCTGATGACACACCCATGGGGAGGCTTCACAGTGCAGCCTTTGCAGATGGTGTGAAGTCTGTTCTGCTGAAGAGGTTTCAACTCGGTTGAATGAAAGACTTCACCCTTGCGATTCTGTGTTTCAAATAAAACCATGGACAGTGACTATAGTGCAGAACACAGGCTCAGCTTTTTTTTTTTGTCCTTTGGGAGTCACAGTCTGTGGCTGCTGCTTTATACTCATGGAAGAGGGAGCGCTTTGCAGACAAATAACCACAAACTCTTGTCTCTTATGTTTCTGCCTTTAACAGAAAGTGTCCCAGTATACCATCATCGTGCAGGCCACGGACATGGAGGGCAACCTGAACTTTGGCCTTTCCAACACAGCCACAGCTATCATCACTGTCACTGACATCAACGACAACCCTCCCATGCTGACCTCCAGAACTGTGAGTTGCTACAAATAAGGGAAAGGGTGACAGTTTGTAGAAAGGAGAGGGTTTGGGTTCAGCGAATGGGCTGGAAATGACGAATATGCTGAAGGAAAAGAAATAGATGGGTATACAGAGAAAGACATTAAAGATGAGATAGAAGGGAGAATGAAAAAGAGGGAACAATGGAATGAGGGAAGGAGAAAGGAAATGACTACAATGCTGTTATGTCGTTACACAGGAAGATTTACACAAGGACAATGAGGGAGGGTTATGAAGTGCAAAGTGTACTTACTCATTTTCTTGTAGGGGAGGCAAACACACACATGGAAAAACTAATCCATATTATTGACTTTCATCAGCAAAACTACAGCCAGCAAGTCATTAATGATTGTTGTCCGGATTGTGATATTTAAAATGATGATTACATTTCAGAAGGCCAATATTAAGAATGGGGTAAAATGTAAAAGCCCACAGTAAGTAATATATGTAATGTATCATGTCACTGGAGGTGACATTCAGCAACATCATCGCTAAATGAACGAGTGAAGTTGAAGATTTAGTGTCGTTAAAAGTTTATCCCACACCTTAACTCTGGTTATTTCCCTCAGTGCCAGTGAATGTTTGGTGGTGTGGGCGAGGTGACAGCTGAGGTGGCAGCAGCAAAGAAAAAAGGAGAAGACACAAAGGAGACGATGAGCAAAAAGACAACAAAGGGGGGAGAGGAGCTGATGACTACACCACCACCAGACTCCAACACGAAAATACAAGTGTTGTGAGAATGATGAGGAGAGGAGGAAGAATGAGGGATTATTTAGTCACAGGAGCTATTTGCTACATCGGCAGTGATAAAGCATAGACATGCCTCATTGTAAATCAGAGGCCTTTCCTGACTCTGCACCCCCCAGCACTACCACCACCACCTTACATTAAGATTTTTCACTGGTAGTGGTGTATTGATGATAGTGGCCAGCAGTAGATTGATACTCTGTAACTGTATTCCACCGTGTTTAAGTGCATTTCCATCGCCACATCGTGGATATTGATGACGAACCTTAGTGGAGGTTTTGGAGCCATGATGAGCAGAGCACTTTTACCCACTCTTTTCATAAATCACCCATTTCAGTGGTGGGATAACATAAAAGCCATTTTGTTGAGAATGCAGGCCATTATGCAGATATTTAGTGTTTGCAATAAACCCCATAGATCTTTCAACGTGTCCCAGAAATATAAAGTTTGGGGAATTTGTCTTTAATGTTGATGATTAATATTTCATCATGCCTATCAGAGGCTGGCCTATTTTTCATAGCGGCAGAGAGCGGTGAATGTGTATGTATGTGGAGGCTTTGGATGCCTGTTAGGGGCTGCATGTATGCTTTGCATTATGTTTGTGAGGCAGATAGATGAAATAAGATGAAAAAAAAGTTATTCATCTCTTATTTGTTTATGCATACAGTATACTGCAACAACTGTATCTCATATTATATTGGATTATTTGCAGTAATGTGTGGAGTATCAGGCTTATTTCTTTACCGCATTTACTGTAGTTCTTTGTTGCCCTCTTTCCTTTATTATCCTCACAATGTTCATATGATGAAGCTTCCTGTCACATCTCCTTGCTCTCCTCTCCTCTCACCTCCCCTCGCCTGCCTTAGTCTTTCCCCACTGCCAGAACAGTGACAGGAGGGTGAGGGTGTTGGCAAGAGGTGTTTTGTCAAGTGCTGTGAGAAAGTCAACTGCACTCTGTGCCAGTCACAATCACAAGAGCCCCCCACCCCCCACCCCCTCATTTCCCGCAGCCCATCAGTTGGGGACAAGATACAGTATCATGGGCAGAAAAACTACCTGATCAGAGAGAGTCTGAGCCTTTGTTGAAAGACACTACGGTCATGCAACAGTTCACCGTCGTAACAATCATTACTGCAGTACACTGTAAGTGTCAGAGCTCTGTTCAGCTTATAAATCATTAAGAGAGTGAAAGAAATGGAACAGCCCCAAGGGCTTCAAAGTGAGATTGTAATGTTCTCTGTTAAAGCTCACAAATGTTGCATCACAATCCATTATTGACAATTACCAGTCCAAAGGCCAACACTCACAATCATGAAAATAGAAATCTGACAGCGATAGAACAGCTTGAATATAGAGAAGAATTGTGAGGAATAAAGATCGTCCTCACTTAAAATTTCTGTTTGAAATTTTACCCTTAAACGTAACCTGGATTGCCATAAATTGGTCTGTGCACGTTGGTGTGCATGTCGCAGTTTTCTCTCACAGTTTTGCATTTTGTTATTCATTTGCTAAGCAATTGTAATGATGATGAAGAGCTTTATTTGTAGAGAATTTAAAACTGTCATGCATGCAAGATTGCCTGTGGGGAAGAATAGATAAGATTTTTTTTTACACAAGGTTCAGATGCCTGATGTAACCTCCTCCAATCCCCCGCTTTGTAAAGAGATAACAAGGCAAGAAATCTTAAACCGGGGTATTGATTTAAAAAAAAAAGAGTTGAGATTGACCCTTCAAAGTCTCTCATCAGAGCAGGTTAACACTTTTCTTTAGTTGTTACTGTATACTGAGAAAGAAGATACTCAAGAGCCCATAGGACCTCAAGAGCCATCTCTCAAGCTTTATTTTATTGAATTGGCATTGGGGAGTCTCTGAACCAAACCACAGTAATAAACCACACACACAAACATACACACACTGGCTCTGACACAAACATACCACAGCCTGCCTACTTATCCAATGCAGGCAGTGCATCAGGACCACCCGGACTTGTCTGTTGTCTTAAGAATGTCATTGAGTCTCTGAACAGCTCTCCTGACGCAGCCCCCTAATCTGCCCGCTGCTGTCGGCTGTTTGCTGGGTGATTCGAGGGTTGCCAGGCAGGGTATTATGGTCCGTTGGAGTGTTTGGTCTGGGGCTTTGCTCTTTGATATCCTACACTCACATAAGCGGCTCAGTGGCTCTTCCACGCCTGTTACCCATGGTGACACGGTGTATACATGGTGTACATGCCTGTTGCTTCGAGATGAGGTGAAGACACGCCAACATGCTCACATCTGACCCCACATGATTGGTTAAGAGTTGACAGGTTGTTTGTGTAGGTGTGGCTGTGACTGACTTGTGTTTTCAGAGTAGCGGTGCCGTCACTTCTCTTGTTGGTTCATCTTTGTGGGCTTTATCCCCTGAGCCTATATGGCTTTGATCAATCCCCACCATAACAGACACATGACAGACAGCGGCTCACTCCTCATCAGGCTTATCAGGACAAAGCACATGTGTTTGTACAGCATGGGGACAACTAAAAGCCACTCATATACACTCAAACAGCTGTTTTAACCCTCCCCACTGCCGGCTCCTTTCTCTCCTCCTTTGTCACTCTGGCTTTTAAAGGAATGAAATATTATTGCTCATCAACGATGGGTAGTGGAGAGGCAGAAAAAGTAGAAACCATTGAAACTGGAACAACGCCCCTGTGTGGATGTGTTCATTGGTGTGCAACTGGGTTTACTGCTTGTTTACAACTCAGTGGTGGTAAAAGTGAGATCATTAAATTTACTCTTCCCAAAAACATGGAAGGAGGACTGGCTCTATAAAAACAAGACTTAGACCTATAACACGGTGTAAGTAGTAGTAGTTGTGGAGTGTGTTATTTGTCCATTCTCTCCAGTGTCAGTCTGTCTCAGCACTTTTTCACTCTCACTTTTATTAGTTTATGTAATTATAGCACTTTTTTGCTGTAATGGAGGTGAAGCTCAATGAATTGGGAGCCCTACTTTTTCTTTACCTGCAGTTCCTGAGCAGCCAAAATACCAGGGCAGCAAGAGGTACAGCCCTAAGCCCATGGTTTGCACCCATATCTTTACATCTTGATTTGTTTGAAAAAAGAAATGTGCTAAATTGGCCAAATTGTAGACTGTTAATTTCCCCCTAAATAGTAACTGTATGCACCAGTTCATTTTGAAACAGCAATCGCAAAAATGGCGAGACTCCTACTCAGTCACATGTCGCTCTGCTGACCAATAGAAGAATCTTGCAACTCGCTCCTGGACTTTCATTGTCTCACTGTTGTGGTCCAGCCAAAACTGGAACAGAGAGATATAACCATTTTCCTCTATTTCTACAGTTTTCCGGTGAGGTGCCAGAGAACAGAGTGGACATTGTAGTGACTAATCTCACGGTGATCGATGCTGACCAACCACACTCACCTAACTGGAACGCCATCTACAGGATCATCAGCGGAGACCCCTCTGGACACTTCACCATCCGCACTGACCCTGTCTCCAATGACGGCATGGTCACAGTGGTTAAGGTAAACCACCAGTCTCTCAGATACATACTCAGCTTCTGGCACTTTAGAAGTCAAGTAGAAGAAACAGTGTCATCTCTTTTCCTGTGTTGAATGCCAGATCCCCTTTGGGTTTAAGCACAAGCAACAATAATAGACTAGCAAGTTAAATGTGGACAGGCTGGGGTCTTTGCCTTTCATATGTCCCTTTATGTCCAAATGAAGGATTGGAGGCCACCTCGCCCTTCAGAAACAGCTCATACGCTCACTCACAGACTTAAACACAATGGCTGGCAAGACCACAGGAGCAAATTAGGTATTGATTTCTCAATTACAAAGGCAACGTTTTTTATACACTCATAATGTGCTAGCTGCTGTGGTAAATGACAGCAACAACAAAGCTATGTCTTGTAACAACCTTCTGTGTTAGTGTTCAACCCCTTAGACGCAGGTCGTGCAAAGGGTTTACCATTTTGAGAAATACAGAAAATGTAGGAAGGAAAAAAAAACAGACAAACTCCATATGCCAGTCAGCTTGTATTCTGTGTGTGTATCTGAAGTGTGTAAGTGCACATGTTGAATGGCCTTTGGGATTTGTATTTGTGTGTTCATCCATGAGTGGTTCACAATGAATGTAATTATCATGTCGCATAAGTTTTGTGGAAATAACTTGTTTATTTTTGTGACCCTAATGACCCAGGGGTATTGTCCCCGCATATCTGATTCCAACAAATCACATTTCACATCCTACAATAATGTTTAAAAAAAACAGCAATAACACCTCCCTGTAATTCCCACAGCACTCTGAGCAATGAGCATTGGCATTTTGTTTCTCTTCATTATCTCTAGATGACTGCCTTTTATAATCCATTCCTCTCACTCCCTGATGTAAAAGTCAGCAGGCAGCCAGGTAGCCGTAAGCTTCCATAGAGACCCAGGGGAGGTTATCAGGAAATCAAAAATAAGAGACAGGACACCCCCTGGGAAGAGGCGAGAAATAGACTGTCTCAACAAGTAAACAGAGTGGCTCAAGCCTGCACCGGGGAAAGGGAGCTGAAATGGTTCACATCAGACAACGTGGGCGTCAGTAAAATCAAGTAGCCAAAAGCGTGCACCACCACGGTATACCTGTTTTTACCAAGTCATCTGCTGCTGCTAGTGCAAACACCTCGGCACGCACTGATACCCAGGTATGTGGCAAATCTCCCATAAGGCATCTGAGCTTCTTTGTAAACAAGGGCTGAGGTCTTAACCCAAACACGTCACACTTTTACACTGCTCTCCAAGGAGTTTATGAGACTTATTGTCATTTTACTGCATGGTAATAAAGTCAGTAGACAAACAGGCACGCACAACAGCACACAAACAGATCTACTCGGCTCAAGTGAGTCATTAAGATATGTAAATCACAGCTTGTGATAAACACAGAGGATGACATGGGAAGTGAAGTGAAGTGAGGCAAAGACAGATTTCCAAGGATTGGGAGATACTAATCACACAGAGGGAGTTGGCAATGATGGGGGGCAGAGGTGAGAAGACGGGTGGGAAGTTGTTGGAGTCCAGTGGAACAAATGAGGTAAAAGGGAAAGTGGAACGAGTGAAGCACTGCAGAAGAGATGTAAGATGCGATGGCTCATGGGCAAAAGATGGAAGCCATTTTATTGACCTCTCACCCCTCTGGCTTCCCTCAGGGTGTGTGTGTCTGTGTGTGTGTGTGTTTTAGTTAGCCTACAGCTATACTCTAGACCTCCCTGTGCTCTGAATACCACTGGCTGTAGATCAAAGAGCCTTGAGCGTGGTTAGCCTGCAAATGGGCTCCCAGTGCACCATAGGGTCACACACGAATACACACCCATGTGCTTACATTTACTTTACTTACTTACATTTATTCACACAGACATATCCACACCAGTGCCCTTGTCAACCAGGCTGCCTGATTAAGGATGCTTTTTTATATCAGAGCTCTGCTGCTACACTGTCCACTGATAACACTGAGGCAATGCAACATACAGATGTGTTCAAAGTCATTAACATCACAATCAAACACCACAGACACAAGCCTTGCGGCAGTAATCATCATCCGCCTATTTAGAAATGTGCCAGCAACACCTGCAAGCAGCATATTTGTTCCCTTTTTATTTCCTTGCTTCCTGTTGTTGTCATTTGAACCTGATCATGTCGTCTTCATTAGGAGAGCACAGACCTGTCGATCTGGTTTAGGCTCAGCTGGAGAAACCCCCTGTAGAGTGCACATATACGCACACACTCACTCAAAAGGCAGAGCCGTGACAGCACCCTAAGAATAGTATGAGCCTGGCTGCCTCTTCCCAGGGTGTGTAAGTGTGTGTTCAGGCAGCGGCTAATCGGGAGGCACGGGAACATTCCTGGTGGGTCGGGGCTGGTTATTGGGCTGCAAGGGCCAGTGACAGGTGACAGGGTAAACACAGTAATTGTATACATAGATCATGCAGGCTGTTGTGTTACGTCCTTTTAATAAATTCTGACAACAGCTGCGAGTAAATTTATGACTTTTATTCAACATCAGCTTCACAACAGCTTTTAGCAGGAGGCTATTGGGTCGGTGGCTCAAGGTGAAGAAAATAAAAAATAATAATAAAGACAGAAAGGGGGGACGAGAGTGAAAGACAGAGGGAGTGAAAGAGATCGATAGCTCTGTGTTTGCTTATTGGCCCAGTTGAACAGGCTGCAGGCTGTTATTCTGTGTGGCCTTCATCTCCCTCACATCTGCCTCGCTGGCAAACCGTATCTGGTTTAGAAACAAAAGTTAAACAAGAAAAATGTGTCTGAAAATCTCAGAGAAGAGAAATTAAATCCCAAAAAACCCAAGGAGAAATCCAAGTTGCTTCAAATAGTTGCAGACAACAGACAGGGAGAGCAGAGCAACAATGTGAATTCAGGACCAGCAGCTCCCAGTGAAGCTCATAGTAAGTCCAGCATAAACAGCAGTCAGGTTTTACAGAAAGCAGTAGAAGACAGCAGGAATCTAGTCTGAGTTAGCTTAGCAGGATAATGTTGTATAGCATCGTTTTCTGCTCTCGGTACATCAGAAAATCTACTACGCTAAATTAAGTACTCAAGGTCTGTGTGATGAGCTCAGATCCACAGAGTTTTTTTTTTTTTTTTTCACAGAATCGTTCGGTGAAGGAACAGAAGCTGCTAAAATTAAAATATGGCCGCTGTTGTATTTATTTCTGGACTGTCTAGTCTGAATCCTAATCTCAGTCTTCCAAGTCCAAGTCAAATGTCCAAGTCTTTCTTTCTTATTCCCACTTCATCCCTGTGTGTGTGTGTATAAATGTGTGTTAGTTTCACATGAAGAATGTATTAATTTTTTTAAACATTAACATTTTTTTGGCTTCCCACTGAAGAAGTAAATGAAGATATGTACAGTATGTACAGAAGGCCATGTTATAAACAAGGTCCAGTTTTATATATTCATGAGTATCATTTGTGCAATCAACACAAACACCTCTTCCTAATTATTTCTCATGTTATCAAAGGTTATAAATCAGACTTGTAATGCTCTTAACTTGAAAATTAATGAAATTAAAATATTAGTTTTAACTTCATTTCACAAATATGCACAAATGATGTGCAACCAAATGAATCAACACTTGTTGTTGGGGTGCAGAGAATTAGAAATTAAAATTAGTGCAAGTACGGTGCATGTTTTTATTTTGTCTACACAAATCAAGATGTTTTTATTACTACTCCAGTTATGCTGGATGCAGACTCCAAAAAGGGACCAAACTCATGCAGCTTTGTCCTGTTCAATAAATGTACCTGTACTTCATATTATATTTGAATTTTCAAATTAGTCTGAAAGACTGGCTCATTAAGTTTATATTGTCTATTTCTATTCTAATTTTTAGGTTCTCTACAACCAAAAAGATCCTAGGATTGTTGTCCAGGACAATGATCATACTATGGAAATGACTTTATAAATGTGGTAACGGAGACATAAATGTACATATAGTAGTGTTCAAGTATGACTATGCAGTGTGTCTTGGCGTAGACAGTGCTTAGTTTGATCACTCATACTGGGTTTCATGATTTAAAAACCATGAGTGTTTATCAAGAAATGGACTGGATGCTTAATGATGTTTCAACCATCTGAGTACAGATCAGCTACCTCTCACACTGTCATTTACTCTTCCTTCCTTCCTCTAGCCAGTTGACTTTGAGATGAACCGATCCTTCATGTTGACTGTGGTGGTGTCCAACCAGGCCCACCTCGCCAGTGGCATCCAGTCTTCACTCCAGTCCACAGCAGGAGTCACCATATCCATCCAGGACGTCAACGAACCCCCTTACTTCCCCACGAACCCAAAACACATCCGCTTTGAGGAGGGTGTCCCGGCTGGCACCAGCCTGACGACCTTCCCAGCCTCTGATCCCGACCGACTACAGATGCAGCAGATAATCAGGTACTGAATGAATACAATAGAGCAGGCTGCATAATGGGACTCCTGGTTGGGGTTATTCTGGCATTTTAGCAGCACACCATTAGTCTAATTTTCTTCTGGTGCAAAATCATTTAGATTTGATTAGATAAGTTCTAGTACGTACGGTCAGCTTCTGAACACTGAAAAGTATTATCTGAATGAGCCTTGAAGTCTCACTAGCTGCATTGTTAAGTACAAGCTTGGCAAAAATCCCTCCATATGCACCAGCAGCAGGCTAAAAAGCCTCTTGGATTGTTTCCATGTGAGTAGTGAGTGGTCAAAGTTCAACAAGGGGACTATATTTTGGCATCACCCATCTCTCAAAGTCTTACTCTGCAAAGTTTATGAGCCAGTGGAGAAGTCTGGGTAAGGAGGGTAAGGTTAATAGGGAGCAATAGCCTCTGGAGTAATCAGAAGTGTGTGCATTCTGTACGTTGAATGAGCACATGCATGCAGGTGCGCACACACAGACACACACAGACACAAACAGAAAAAGAGAGAGAGAGGAGGCAGAGTAAGAGGAACAGCTGGCCCAACCCCAAATGCCTGACACAGCGTTATGTCCACCTGCAGTGTTCTTTCTCTGCGCTAAGCCTCCCTGGACTTTAAATGTAAACCAACCTTTAACTGACCAGCAGACCTTTCCTCATTCCTGCTGTCGGCCTGACAGTAGCACTGCCTGCGTTATTGGCTTTCAAAGTTAGAGGTAATCTATTAAGTACACTTTGCTCCAGATAGATGTCATAGTTTGATTGTAATCACACAACCACAAGATTACATGTGTTTCCACTGAGTGTCCCTATGGATTATTGTGAGGCTATCAGTGTAATTTAAAGCCACCTCTGTATCACATAGTAATTGAGTTGATAATATGGCTGTTCAGTATGACATGAATACCACCTCTCTCCAACCGCCCCACACTTCAACATCCCCTTCCTTCCCACCATTTTCTCTGGGGAAAAGATCTAAACAAATTTCCCAGCTAATTTCACAGCAAATGAAAGTAAATTGGGTGTACATTATAATTTAGATAGATGCCAAAGTCACCAGCTGGTCTCTCTCTCTCTCTCTCTCTCTCTCTC